>KE372968.1:164614-184006 GCA_000418225.1 Zizania latifolia | reverse complement strand
TACGCCAATAGCCTCAAAATTCGTGTGTTAAGTGAAAACCACTTTATGAAATAAACATATAAAACACTCTTAAACTAATGCACATGAAACTCTATAGGGTTTAAACTAAATCATGTTTTATCTCGTCGGGTACTCGAAAGTCGAAACCCAACCGTAAACCAGCACATTCAATACAATGGCAGAAACAATAACAACGTAGCAAAAGTAGTAACACGGTAGCAGAATTAGAAGTAAATATGGTCGAAGGTTAGTGGGTTCTATTGGGCTAGATCTAATTTTAAGAGAAAAATAAAGATTTTTTTTATTAATTAGATAAATCTGCATGTACGGACGTAGCCGCGTATTTAAAATTAAACTCGTGTCTAACCCGACTCTAACCGGATATCTGAATCCACGAGTATAAGTTTAAATCCAAATTCGTACCCATCAGATCAGGTATACGTATACGTACTCGCATAAGCTAGTAAAATTGTCATCTCCACTCTACAATATATATGTATATATATGTATACACACCCCACTACCAGCTTGCATTTTAGTATACAGTTGAGGTTGAGGAACAAGAGAGCTAGAGATAGATAACATGTTATGACCGGCACCAATGGTTCTAGACCGACATCAGGGTCTATTTTGAAATAAGTTTTGTCAAGGGTCCATTTGTAAAACAACTTTTGTGAAAGGACCATGATGAAAATTTACCTTGCAATCAAACCAGATAAGACGGCGACGACCAGCTAGCTAGCGCCTAGCTGGGTCTTTCGTGCATTCCTTTTCCAGCGAGTGGTGACCGTAACACCCCTATTCACAGTTTTCCCTGTTCTTCGCTAGGAATGTCGACGGCCACAAAACTCAAGTGAAAATCACTTCATGAAATAAACACTTTGTGAAACCACATGATTTAAACTAAATCTATGTTTAATCCTATCAGGTACCTAAAATACGAATGTAAACCAATATGTTCAACATAATAGAAAAAATAGCCTAGTAGTAGAAGTAGAAATAGAGATAGTCGAACAAGGCCGGCCTTGAGAGGGCAGGCAGTGCAACCGTCCTAAGCCCTAAAATTATAAGGACCTCGTATATGATATATATGTACATGGGCGAAGTGAAGTATATACTAACAACTAAAGTTGAAAAGGTATTTCATGGCTCAATGGCTACGATATTGCTACTCAAATGTGAGGTTCTAGGTTTGATCTAGCAATAGACGTGTATTTAGCCATTTGCCTATTCTTTTTTCCTTGTTGGTCATATTCTGTCTATTTGAGAAACAAAACTATTATAGTAAAATCTAATATGTACACATTATTCTATATGAATATTATTTTTTAATGTATTTTAATTATCTATCGATAAGATTTCGTATATATATACATATAAATTTAATTAATATATTATTGATCATGGACTCTTTATCATGGGTCGTTGAAATCTTATGACCAGCCTAGGTCGAAGGGTAGTGAGCAACTACTAGGTTAGGTCTAATCTTTAGAAAAAATAAAGAAAATTTTATTAATTAGATAAATCTGTAGGTATCTACATGTTTAAAACCAAACTCACGTTCGATCTAATTCTAATTGATTACGGCATAATTATAAATCTAAACTTATTATCCGTAGATACTCGCACATGCTAGCAAAATTACTATCCCTGTTCTGCCGCCTATATATAGGTACCACTAGAAGCTTGCATTTCAGTAAGCGGTTGAGTTTGAGAAAGAAGAGAGCTAGATATCGATAACAATGGCGAGAATCAAGATGCCTAGGTGGCTTGAGCTGCCGTCCTTGCTTTCATGGCTGATCATCATGGCCAGCGGCGCTTCCATGTCGCCGGCGGCCGGGGCTGCGTCGACGCTGGGCGTGAAGGCTGTGAACCTTGGGGGGTGGCTGGTGGTCGAGGGCTGGATGACGCCTGAGCTGTTCGGCGGAGTGGACATGGAACATGACCTCATGGTAATGCTTTCCAATTAAGATATGACTTCGAAATGTTGTTTATATAACCTGTCAGTTCAGATTATTAACAACCATTTTGAATTAAATGTTATCAATTATTGAACCTGTCATTACAAATCTACACTAATAATAATAATGAAGTACCCCTTCATTCTTCCCTATGACTACACAAAAAATATTCTCCAAATACGCTAAACTGTTCGATCGATCCAATCGGATTGGTCAAATACGATTCATGTCATGTTGCAATCGTCCCTTCCCATTTCTTCATAAGCCGACCACCTGGCGTCTAGGGTTAACAAAATCATTTTAGAACCGGATATCACTTGGGCTCGAGATAGCGGTTACCGCGGTAACTAAACGGTTACCGAAAAAATTCGATCAAATTTTGCATTTCAAAATCTGAATTCAGATTAGTTCGTGAAACGGTTTTAAATTCGGTTACTGCGATATACACTTCGGTTACCGTGGTAGGCACTTCGGTTACCGTGATAGGCACTTCGGTTACCGTTGGTCCGGTACTAGCTTGGTAACCACGGTACTAGGCTCGGTTACCGTGGAACCGATAAGATAATTTTTTAGGAAAAAATAAAAATTATAAAATCGCATAAAATTATTTTTCAAGATAAATAGGAAACATGCAATACCACAAATTTTATAAGTTTACAATAAAATACAAATTACAAAACAACATGGTTAATTCGCAATTCGAGTATTTTTAACTTATCATTGTTGACTCCATTATTTATTAGCGGTGTTGTATTCATCTGTAGATATTAGTTGTAAGCTACGTGAAGCAAGAATATTTGCTTTGTACTCATCAAGCATGATATTTTATTTGATCAAACATATGACATTAATCCAAGAGGCATGTATGCAAAGAATCAAACAATAACGAGTGAACAAGATTGAAAAATGAATTATTTTTATATTTTATATTTTTGTTCATCTTACTCGGTTCATAACTTTGTGATAGTTTAATATTTTTAAAAACTAATTTCACCACGAATCATATTAATTTACCTACTATTTTAAAGATTTTTTTTCAATTTTAAATAAAACTAGTCGGTACGTCGGTATCGATCACAAATAATATATCGGTTACCGAGCGGTAACCATGTTACCGAATAGTTTTGTTAACCCTGCCAGCACCCCACGACCTCCGTGCCAAGACCTTGCCGCTTGGTTGCTCCACTGACACTTTCGAAGGTCCATTGTCCTTCCGTTTGCCACCTTGTCGCAACGACAACGCCAACGATGGTCGAGTTTGTTTCCCATGAGTTGTGTACTTACCACGGTCATGTTATTTTGGTAAACTATTAGTCTGGTTTGAAATTTAAATTTTAAATTTTTTTAAAATTCAAAAAAAATAGTTGATTTATGATGATTTTTAGTTAATAAAAAAATTAGGTTCTAGAATTCAAATTTAAAAATTTAGCTATGGATTATAAGTTATAGATCAAGGAATCAAAGGTCTTAAATTGTTAAGGTGGTAGAAAACTCAAAAGTGGACCTTCTCCTTTAGGAAAAACTTAAAGCAAAATGTTGGTTGAGCCACAAGTTTTGTTTGAAGTAGCCAAATCAAAACAAATAATCTTGGAAATTGAAAATTAGGGACAATTTTTGTTGAGAAAAGAAAAACTCCCTAGCAAATTATAATTAAAAGAAGTTTCATGATCAATGGTAAATACTATTGTCTGCAACAAAGTTTAACCTTAATTTGGGAAATTAAATGGTGACACCACGCTCTATATTATCTGCTCGCACTCTATTTCGAGAAAATAGACTTCCATTTCATCCAAACAAAAAAAAGGAGAGAAAAGAAGGGAAAAATATTCCGCCGGTGTCCGGTCGGTGCTCAATGGCGGCGACACTTCGCCGGCGCTCGCTGAGCCCCACACCGGTGGCCGCCGCCTTCCTTCTTTCCCTTCTCTGGGCACTAGGTTCAGCTCCTCCAACTCCCAAACCTCTCGCTGCGCTTTCTGATTCGGCGCAGCCGCGTAGGTCTGTGCGGATGAGCGATTCTTGGACAAGATCTTGATCATTCTCCAGCTCGTCCAGCCTTCCGTCTCTTTCCGGGAAAAGGTCGCCCATGGCGCTAAATCGGTCTTTCTTTTTGCCTGCAGGATGGCACGCAGATCACCTTGCAGTCCGTGAAGAACCATATGTACTTGAGCGCTGCGAACGGCGGGGGATCCACGGTTGTGGCCAACGGAAAAGCGGAGAGGGAATGGGAGACATTCAGGGTGAGCGTTTAATGTAATTTTTGCAATGCAACTCTGTTCTATTATCACACTGGTTGCGCCTATCTGTATATGCTGTCGGTTACCGCTAGTGTAATCTATTTAGACAAGGTCCGTCACTCACTAAGCTATAAGAACGGTATTGTTGTAGCTCCATGCAGTCTGCAAATCATGGATATAATATAACCTTTATGGATTTAATTTAGGATGATAAACACCGGACCATCAGTCCGCGCCCGAAATCTGGGATGCTTATGGGATGATTTAGGAAAACTTATTTGAATTTATTTGCCCACAACCGCATAGTTTCCCATGAAAATGATCCAAACAATCATTCATTCCTCCATTTTCTTTTTGTTCCCAAAACTTAATCTTTGGTACATAGATAGGTTTTCAACATCATCTGACTCTGGCCAATCCCCGTCTTTCGAAGTTTTCGAAATAAATTTATTCAAACTCAATTTTCTGCATCAGCATAATGTTGAATCTCACGTGTCCCTCCTGCACACCAGGATCAAGGTTTGGAACATTTTATTTAATTTTGTTTGTCTCAGTTGCATATTCTTTATTCTCAGTGAAGCAAAACTGCATTTAAATCACGAGGGACTTGAACTTATCATGGTTTCTCTCTTTCATTAGCTCTGGAAAATGGAGAACTCTGACCATATGTTCAAGATTCGTGTTATTCAAGAACAGTTCATGGGCCTTAATGATAATGCAAAATTGGTCGCCGTTACAAAATCTCCAGCCCAAGCTGGGATTTTCCAAATCATAAGAAACAAGGAGAACAAAGACCAAATTAAGATCAAAGCATCATCAAACGGGAAACTCCTGCAGGTATTCACATAGTACTTGTGATCATTACTCATCAACACATGGTATTTGCTCAAAAAAAAGTTAATGTCAAGTGATACTGTATGGTTCATCAAGCATTTGCAGTCATTTGTTCAGTTTATCTTTTGAGTACTGCTTTTTAGCTCTTATGCCGCATTAAAATGAGTGTGTTTTTATTTTGAAAGTCAACATTATTGTTGTGTTGTACAGAGCTCCAATAATTTGTAGTTGTTCCACTTAACTCTCATAGTGTTAGATCAAAATTGCAAGATTGGAATAATAAAGAATTAGATATTAACATATTGAGTAAGCCTAGTTTTTCAACAGTCTCGAGTTATATTTTTTCTTGTAGATTTATTTACATTTGTTGGGTTCCCCTGGTGTGAGCATTTTTGGCAGAGCTAGGATATCAAGAAGTTTCAAGCCTCCAATGTATAAAAAAGCATAGTACCGTAATTACACCATTTGTTACTTGGTTGGTCCCAAGAAAAGCCAGCTGGAATGGACATACAACCCTGTGTTACTAAGCTGCAGTAATTGGCCAGTTTCTATCAGTATTTGAAACCTTTTCTAGACTTCTGCATGCATCATGATACTTACTAAACATGATGAATACACATGTAGCCTGCATATATATTAGGGGAATATGCATTTTATTTGAGAAGACCACTTTCTTTTTTGAAGCTTGACTGCATGGCTCCACTTACTAGAACCACAAGAATTGCATTCTGTACTATTGGGAGTATGTAGTATAACTCTGCTCAAGTGTTCATATCTTAGTATTTTTCTTCTTTGAAATTTGTGCACGTTGTTTTTTACAAAGAAATCTGTGGTCATCTACTCATCTTTTTTAAGGAAATCTATGAAGAAAAGTCCATATATTAATAATTCATAAGCTGTGCCATGTTTTAACAGTTTGTGATGTATAGGTCATGCCGAATGGTTCAGTGAAGGCAATTGGTGAACCTGGTCAAAGTTGGAGTAACAGTGATCCAACTGTATTTACAATACATATAGATAAAAACAAACAGATGGATGGTGATCGGCAGCTATGCAGCTTCTATGGAGCGGACCAAGCCATAAAATTTTTACAGGTATGTAAGCTTCATCCCGCTTGAACTTCAAAGATTCCCTGTTACGGACTCTAGATTTCGAAGAGTTTATCGTAGAAGGAATAAGGGCTGTGATATCTAAAAATAATATGTTTAGGCTAAGGAGTTTAGGCTTAAATTAGGGAGTCGTGTTTATTGAAGTGTGTTAGGATTAGGATTGTGTGATCTGTTAGGACTAGGAGTCCTACCAATTAAAGAGTTAGTGTTGTATTAGGCTCAGGAGTAAAGGAGCCATATAAATATCATAGCTATGTACCAGGAAGCTCAGGGCTCAGGCAATAAAGATCAGTTTAGTTTCTTAGGCGTGTTCAGAGCCTCCGCGTCATGGCTGGGGCCTGGGGAAGAACCCAACTGCGCGCACGAGGGCGAGCACGAACACCTTCGCTATCCTCTCCGCAACCACCCTGGTGCCTATTCCCCTCTCCGATCACCCTTAGACCAATCTAGACGTCCTGTTCATAACATCCCCCCTGCTATGATGCTTTTCACCATTTTTTGGATAAGAAAAATTACAGTTGAGTTTTCTGGGAAAAGATTGTAGTCTCCACTGTTTGAAACTGGAAAGTATAATTCCAGAAGTCATTAGTTATAGCATCATGTTTGTTTTTTATGCTGATATCGATTTGACCGACATAATTTAACCACTTTACTCTGAGATGTGTATACTTCCTCTAAAAGAGGTCTAGGGTAGTGTAAAGTGATAGTATTATTTAAGACTGGGCTAATGTGAAGTGCAACGTTGGTTGTCTTAGGGTAGTGTAAAGTAAAAATATTGTTTAAAAGTAGTGCAAAATGAAAGAAGGGATGCAAATCATGCAATATGTACTGCAAAGTGTAGTTTACTCTTTACATTTTTAATTATTTGTACTCTACAATATGTGCCTGACTTATGTATTTGTTATGCATCGTTGCAGAATCACTGGAACAGCTTTATAACTGAAGAGGACTTCTTATTTATTTCATCAAAAGGATTGAATGCAGTGCGAATTCCAGTTGCATGGTGGATCACCAAGAATAGTGTTCGTCCTTCTTGCCACCCTCCAAATTACCCAGGATACCAAGCTGTGCTTGACAGGGCTTTTGATTGGGCAGAGTAAGCTACCACTTGATCTATATTGTAGCAAGTGTTAAGCACAAATGCAATAGGGCTCATAAAGTATAGGTACAACGCAGTGCCAATGTACTTCAACTGAAATGTTAGGCATATGAGAGCTTCCTATATTAATTTATGACATCTGTGGTACTCAAACGCCAAGAAAACAATTTCATCCTATGCACTGTAACCTTTAAGTTTTTATGCAACTTGTGAAGCATTGATTATAGAAATTTTTTGTAATTGTAGAATAATGTTACAATAGCTTAAATCAAGGTGTGAGGTCATTGTAAGAGTTTCCAAACAAAAAATATCATTCTGAATATTATGTAATTGAACAATGTGGCTTGGTTTATTGGTCAGAGTGCATAGTCTGGATAGCCCAGAATGCTTTTCTAGTTTCTTTAATAAGCAGCTTATTTGGATTTAAGCCCAATAATATATCCACAGGATAAGCCTATGCAAGTCTAAACTGGTCCCTTGTTACAAGCTTGACATTTTAATCTTGTGAATATTTTTACTGCAGTAAGTACAATTTGAAGGTCATTATCGACCTTCATGCTGCACCCGGGTCACAGAATAAACAGGCACACAGTGGGTCAAGAGATGGCATTGTGGGATGGGGTGATGCAAAAATTGACGAGACTGTACAAGTGATTAAAGCTCTTGCAGATAGGTGAGGCAGTTCTCTTTGAATTTTTACCACATCTTTGGAGTTTGGATGAAATGTTTACTAAGGCACACAAATAGTTTGGTATGCCCAAACATGGATCAAATCATCCACAAAACATCCCCTTGCTTAGCTCTTGCAGCTAGGTCAATCATTCTTCTTTTTTGGTGAAAATCATGGCATTTGAATTAGATGAAATATGGATAAAAACTGATGGATGATGTACTTGTTTATAGGGATGAATTAAATGTTATATAGTATATACTATAAAGCTAACAAATAGCTTGGAACAAATGGTCTAAGCAATGTTGATGTAGAAAGATTTTGGAGAAAACATACTTGTAGAAGCAGGCACGAATAATCCCCGGCGATAATCCAGCCAATAAGCTGAAAAAAATGCCCTAGTAAGATGCTTATTTGATTTGATCATCTCGTCAAAATTTCAATCTGTGTTGCATTTCTACTGTTCATATTTGTGCGCTCACCATTATTTACATTACATGTGCGTGTTCATCATTCATATTCTATTGAGCCTTGCTTTCTCTGGATTTACTTGAACACCACTACTCTATCGTAGAAATAGAATATGAATTGCTAGCTTTTACAGTTTCATCAAAGTTCTCATGAATGCTTTGATGTTTTGGTAGGTATGCTTCAAGAAAAAGCCTACTGGCAATCGAACTTCTCAATGAACCATGGGCGCCACAAGTTGGATTAGATACACTAAAGAAATACTACAAAGCTGGGTACACTGCAGTTAAAGAAAAAGTAAAGAATCCTGATGTCTACGTGATCATGTCCAACCGACTTAATACAAATGACCCTACTGAACTTGTTGACTTCGCTAGCACGTTCGATCATTGTGTCATACACTAAAGAAGTACTACAAAGCTGGGTACACTGCAGTTAAAGAAAAAGTAAAGAATCCTGATGTCTACGTGATCATGTCCAACCGACTTAATACAAATGACCCTACTGAACTTGTTGACTTCGCTAGCACGTTCGATCATTGTGTCATCGACGTGCATTACTACAACTTATATGATTCCTCATTTAACACCATAGAGGATAACATCAATTTTGTGAAGACAACCCGAGAAAGCCAGTTGAAGAGTTTGATGAGGGCAAATGGTACTCGTGTTTTTGTTGGTAAGCCTGATACATTTTTCCATGACTTATGGATAAGCTGTATGGCTCCATGGTGCATGGTATTTTTATTCCCTTTCTTTTTGTGGTTGAGGGTAAATTATCAGTGCTCCAAATTTTGGTCTTGATGAATAATGCTTCTCCCCCTCGGTTTGGCAGACAAAGCCTATTTGAACTGTGTGATAATATTCCATCAAACTAGCACAAGAAATCAATGTTTGCATGAAAACTTGCATGTGATATTACAATAAATTCCTCCCCTTTGTATGCCTCCATTGCTCTGCTATTTGCCTTGACATCAGGTTTCTTCTCTTCAAATGCTCAATACCTAGATTCATTTAAACTACATAGTTCGTTGCTTCCTGCTAAATCCCTACATGCTCTTTACTACCAGCACTATGAAAAATTGTCAGTTCTGCAAACCCTGTAGTGTTGGACATGTGACATGTTTCTTAACATGAAATTTGTCTACTTGAACCACCCGATAGATCAGTGATTCTCTTGTATATGAGGTTTTACGTTTTGTATGTGTGCAGGGGAATGGACTACGGAATGGAATGTGGAAAATACAAAAGATGAGGACCGCAAGAGGTTTGCAGATGTTCAGATGGACGTCTATGGTCAAGCCTCATTTGGCTGGGCTTACTGGACCTACAAGAATAAATACGCAAGCTGGAGCATGAAGGATATGATCGAAAAAGGTATAATTTCAGTGCCACGAAACTAAGACAGCCACTGTGGATTTCGGGTCACTATAGTGATATGAACTAATAAATAAACGATGTGCAAGTATAGCTTGCTTGAAATGTCTTACTGTACTGTTACTACTATATGGTGTACTATCTATCATCTGCACTAGAATGGAGTTGTCAGCTACCTGTGATTGGTGGCATGAAGGTTGCAGCTGGAGTTAATTATAAGCTACTGTGCTGAGTTTGCTGTGTTGGGTTGTTGTTTGCATGGAAGTACGTTTGAAGCTATAGTTTTATAAGTTCATATAAGATATGTTTCCATTAATGTCGAGCCCATCTATGCTAAACTGTTACTTGTCCACATACTTTATTCAAGTTCTTTTCGTCTATGAAAAAGAGAAACTTGATTGAAACCACCATCAAGGAAAAAGTATGGTGCTATGGCAAGATGGTGCCAACTGCCAAATGGTCAATCATATGCCTCAGATTCAGTCATGCAACCAGCGGCTGACAAATGTGCCAAGAAAGTTGTTCTTCTTTCTTGCAAGCAACGTCTGCGTCATGCATCAAAAGGATCTACGAGATGACAAAAATGATCTTTTTTTTCTCACCAAGTCGAGTTGGGGGCATGGTTTGTAAAATCAGGAGCAGGGTTTGTAAAATCGGCTGTTGGTGGTTTCTATTATTAGGTCAAAAATCACGGTTTCTGACCGATAACTATAATTTTGTTAATGCAGTCTTGTTAACCGAGTTAGAGCATCTTTAAGAGATGCTTAATATAACGTCATATTTCTATTATTATGGATTTTAGTTTAAAATGTATCTCTAACATCTTTTCTATTTGATTCCCTATTTTTAGAGATTCCTAAAATCTCTCTATCCTCTTAAACCCTACATTTTTTATTTACTCTAGTCTCACCTGTCAATGATATAAGAGATATAAATAAAAGGAAAGGGGAGATATTTGACAAGTAGAGTCTATCTGTTGGTGATACAAGAGTAAAATATAGGGAATATGATATCGAAAGTCTGCTAGAAAGTAAGAAGATTTAGAGATTAAATTTTATTAAGAGAATTCTCTGTATAAAATATTAGAGAAAAAAACAATTACTCTGTTAGAGATACTCTTACGAGCAAGCATGATATACGCAGGCAATGCGATCCCCTGAAGTTCAGCTGTGCTGCTACAATTATTACTGCTCGTCCTCAAGAAAATTTATCTGTGTTGTCACCTTTTTCTCTCATGCTTGGTTTCTCATAACCATCAAGTGGTAAAACAGAGCGCACACGCTGAAAACTATTTTCTAAATCGTTTGATTTTTTAAATTCATTTTTTAACCTTGGCTAATTTTATAAAAATTATATCAACAATTACAACATCAAATTAGTTTTATTAAATCGACCATTAAATATATTTTAATAGTGTATTTATTTGATATTGTAAATGCTAATATTTTTTATTTAAGCTTGATTAAAGTTAAAAAAGTTTGATTTTTAAAAAATTAAACGAATTATAATATATAAACGGAGTTAGTATCAAGGTTAACAATAATGTTTCTGCTTTTTTCCATCAATAAACCATGTAAAGGAACTACGAATTATGTAGATTGTGACCTGGCTGTCAGATTAATTACAAGTAAAATCTACACTCACGCGACCACACACGCACGCCCTCTAGCGTACGTCTAAAATTGCGAGGTCAAGCATAAATCCGCAGCTTCATGGAATTCCTACCAAGTCGCACTCACATTTATATATGTAATTACAGCGCACTAGAACAGAAATAATAAGAATCCTCATGGGCAGGTCATGCGAATATGCGATCATGGTCATTCATGTTTTAGAAATAAAAAAAAATGATCGGTATGATGGCCCACCACATTCACGAAGTAAGAAAAACCTATCAAAAACGACACGCGACCACGCATACGTTCAATCTCACGCAGAGAGCACACTTTTACCTGCACCTACGAGAAGAGATTTTTTTTTCTGTACAAACCCCGAGTTCGAGTCAACGTCCTCTCTACCGTACGCTCTACTACTATGCTACAAGTTTGTTCAACATGTTTTAGGAATAAGGATGAAGGAGAGAGCTTCTTGAGCAACTCGAACCTTGCATGTGTTTAACAACATTGCTATTGATAGTATAAAGTTAGGGATAGAGCAAATGGGATTATGCTTTGCTGCCCTAAATGAGATCCAATCTAACTGCTTCCCCTTCAAGGGTCAGTGAGAGATGCCTACCTATAACATGCAGCACACATGACTTGCTGGAATGTCAGGCGTGCATTGGGAGTTTGTTTGCATTGGAAAGGAGAGTACTAGCCTCACCCTCGGATGCAGCAGGGAATTGGATTAGTTAGTTAAGACAATTTAGGAATGGAATCATCTTTAAAGCTCAAGACAAATAATGGCCACATCATATTCCGACACAAACAAAACATTACACAAAACAAAAATACTTTGGCACGTGGAAACGGGACGTGAGCTGAGCACCTGACACCGTATCCCATTAGAACTTCAGTTGAGTGTGCTGAGACGAGAGCAATACTAGGATGGATGACCTCCTAGGAAGTCCTCGTATCACATTTCCGTTACATGGCTTTCAAATAAAATCGGATCCGTGTAGCCTTCTTCTAAAAAAAATACTTTGGCCTGTTTCTCTTGTTTTCCGACAGACCATAAGCAGAAAGAGGGAACTTGAGATTGAATGTTCATGCAAAAGAACAGTGCTTTTTATCAATCAGATTGTCATGATTAGGGTTTGTTTATTATGCGGTTCTTGTTTACATTTTCACAAGATAGCATGATATCAGTTCAGATGTTCACCTTTCATTCCTGTTATATTTACTCCCTGGCAGCAAAAACCTTGCGTATAATTTTTGAGTTAACCTTTGAAACAAACAATATATGTTTGGAAACTTAAAGAAGGTATGATTAGTAATCCTTGCCTGTTAATCTTTGTACACTCTGAAGTCTCAACATCTGCTATGTTATTCAACTGGAAAAAAAACAAAAATATCTGCACACTACCTGTACATTCAGACCAATATTCCTTTTCCCAAAATAAGCAAGGAGTTTTTAGCAAAATATAAGGGTAGATGATTTCATCATCTGAAAGAGAGGTAAGATGATCTCATTGTTTTCAGGTTTCAACTTTCTTTTCCAAGTGCAGAGTAGTCCATCAGATGAGCATATTGTTTAATTTTATATCATAGGAAAAACTTCATCTATATTATCTCAATATAGCAGGTCTCAAACTCTAATAAAAGAGGAGGAAAGATCTTATCCCTAAAAGGTTGTGATAGGCTTAGCGAGACAATGAAAAACTTAGCAACTAAAATGGAGGTGAAACCTAATATTATGTTTCAACTTTTTAGCCTATCCCAACTTAAGTGAAACTGAAAGGATTTGAAGAAGATCATATGAAAATTATGATTTCTCTTCCAATAAACCAGTATTCTAGTACTTGTGAGTGGGGAGGGAACATTTTTATCCGAATGGCTTTTTTCACAACCCCAATGGAACAATTGAAGTCACTGTCAAGCATGCCTTTTGCCACTAGAGCCAGAAGTCCAATATGAAGATGCCCACTCATACATTCCAAAGGTTTGCTTGTAGCTCACCCTTTTGTCAACATCAACCATATTCAACTCACAAATTGGTGTGCCATCCACACTATATACATACCTCACAATATCTTCAGTGTTATCTATGAAGTGCTACTTTATGTAGTTGAATTGTTTGACGCTAACCTTATGCTTAGAAAATCTTATGAAGTAATTACCAAATATGATTGTACTTTGGATCTTCTTATTTTAGCATGTGATTCTTCCCTGCCGTCTCCGGCCGGCCAGCCGGCCAGCTTTGCTCAAAAGGGCTTAATCCATTCGAACATAGTTAGGCATGTCTCATGTGTCCACTCTCATGGAAAGGAAACAGTCAAACAGTGATAGACACATCATGAGCTAGAAATCTCGCACACATGAAAAATTCGAGTTTGATTTTTGTTACAAAATTATCACAAACAGTGGCAAAACTAGAGAAAAAACGGAGAGGGTGCGGAATTAGACTGATATAGACAGACTTCCTTAGCCAAGTTGCAACCTGCTGCTTGGATTGTAACGGGTACATTATATTGAACCGAGGAAGGTGCATACATAGTCAAAATATTAGAACAATGGTTATTTTGGGAGAGCATTTGCACCCATACTCATTAATGAAGCTTCGCCCCTGATCACAAACAGTTACCGGCAAAAAATACGACAAACACTTAATTACCAGTGGCAAGTGCGCAATGCAAAACTTTACGAACACATGGACCGACACATAAGGAGGCGAAAATATAATTCAGAAATCGCATATCAGTTATGTGTCCTTGGTTTGATCCAGATGCAGAACTGCTCAAAATTCTTTGCAAATGTATATCTGAAGTCAACACATGGGAGGCATGGGCAATTAGCTGGCCCCAGGAAGTGAGATTTTTTTTGTTGAGGACTGCCATGTGTAGGAGCAGCAGGACTCATGCAACCACATGACAACATGTCTAAGATCTGAGATCCAACATCTTTATCCCCCTTTCCAGGCCAGATCAGGTCCTCCTTCACTCCTCCGCAACGAACAAAAAGTGCACTTGTAAATGCTCACTCACATGCATGCTCTCCACTGCTCTCATGGGTTAATTTGCCTGTACTGAAAATTTTACTCTCCCTTTCTTTGCCACTTTTCGTACCATCTAAGCATATTACTTCCTCCGTTACATATTATAACTTATATAATTTTTTTAAAATCAAACTTCTTCAATTGTGATCAATTTTATAAAAAAATATACTAACAATTACAACATCAAATTAGTTTTATTAAATCAAGTATTAAATATATTTTAATAGTGTATTTATTTGATATTGCAAATTTTAATATATTTTTATTTAAATCTGATCAAAGTTGAAGAAGTTCGAATTTAAAAAAAGCCAAACAACTTACAATGTAACATGAAACGAAGGTATTACCATGCATTGTAGTATGTCAGACACCTTGTGTCAAAATCAGAGCACGAGAGTACTTATCTCAATATCTAAATTGATAAACCTTATTTTGGGTAAAATATCACGATGCCTATTACTCTAATTTCCTCAAAAGCTTTATACAATTACCAGCCTATCAATTTAGTATGAAGTCTTGTATATATGGTTATTCAGAAATTACCATGAGACACCACACATTTTAATGTTAATTTGTTGTAGTTTCTAACATTGAGGTACTGAGATGGTACCTTTTAAGAACCATTAAAAACGTTTCATTGGCTTCATAAGAAGAATAATTTAGCGCAAATATATGAGTTTCATAGGGAAATTATATTCAGTATGTATAGCACTGCTGGCCGGTTGACCAACTAGCACTACAAGAATTATCCATCCCAACCACTGAAAAAATGGGTGTAGAATTCAGAAACACGGTGAGAGAAGAAAATAATGTATGTGGCATGTTGGTTACAGGGTAGCAAATTGAAGTGGATTGATTATATTTATGCAAACCGAAACAATTCAACTATATATATTTATGCAATACACTAGTGGTGCCTCCAGAATGTACACCCCCCATTCACATAGTTTATTCTGACTCAGATGTGCAGTGTACTCAATTCCTTCATTCCTTTTGTCTTTCCACTTCACAAACCCCCAGATTAATTGATTGATTATGTTAGAAAAATATCACGCACACCCGATTATGTATAACAATTTCTACCACGGTACTCATAACATGCTCAGGGACACTGGACTTCACAAATAAAATTTGGTGATAAGAACATAAAGTATATGAGACAAATTTTAGATTTTATTCATCTCTTTTTTTCTTTTTTCGACAACATAGATTATATCTTAATATCTATAGGACCTGCTAACCATCTATAGGAATCCTAGGATGATTGTCTTATAAGAAACAAGTAGAAATCTTCTAGACTCCAACTCTAAGACTATTTAAAATTTATGACTCCCAGTCCTATTGTCTTAAGCCATGATTATTTCCAATAGATTATGCCAACTAATTGGGGGGCACATCACTTCAGTTTTCATGGATGTATTTAATTAGCGCAAACCCGGTGCTTAAACCACGGCGATTAGCACATGGGCTCTGCTCCATTACATCACAAAGTCTTCTGAATAAATAAAAATACATGATTTCAGTCTGCCTTGTGTATTGTTCTGTGCCACTCGATTGACATTTGGACGGCTGGTATTGACACAAGGCAAAAAGTGATCACTAGGACCATGAAAAAAACTAGAAAATCTAAAAAAAATATCACCTAAATTTATCAGTAAATTTGGTTAATTTTATGCAGATGGAGTGGATGCTGTGATTGTTAACATCTAGATCCAGGAATCAGTGTACAATGCATAAGCTTTGGGGGATTAATGGTTAGGTAGCCCCACAGATGGACCATGGCAATTGCAGCAATGATAATTAATAACATTGATCTGGGAGACTTGTGAAGGTGAGCTGTAACTTCACTAGGATGAGTTGTAATTTTCCAAAGACTCAATTCAGAGTTCAGATCAGATGGATCAGAACAAAAAGGTGGTACTGAGACTTGAAAGGGAGTAATTAATTACAGTCCTTAGGAGTACTAAGAGACAGGGATATACTCTAATTTCTTGACAAGGGGTACACCCTGTCACGGTATCAGGAGGTACCATAGAACAAAATATTATCTTGGGACTTAAAGAAATTAATTAATTAACACTCCGATTATTTGTCGTTATAAGATGTTTTAAAACTTCTAGCACTTTTTCATATTTTTCTTTAATGGTTGTCTAATAAATGTTATCATTCTTATAAATAAACAATTAATATTTTCTAAATTAGAATAAATCAGACGTAACAAAATTATTTAAGATGGTTTCTTAATTCTTGTGCATATATCAGTACAATCATGAAAAGAAGGTATTGAGAGATATATTTTCTAATATTAACTGAATATATCGAGAGATACATATAAGGAGGGGGTACAGAAAATACCTCTCGTAACTCTCAAAGACCGTGAAAAACTAAAAAGTATTAATATCGTGTTTGGATCCAGCACTCTTAAACCATTTGATCCAGGTGTACAACACTAACTACAAAAAAGATTAGCCACTACGTTCGCACCACGTCGAATAAAAACAATGACACGAAAATAAAATTCCTACTAATGAAGCTCTTGTGTTTGCATCTACACCGGTAGCATGCATGCCCTCTCAACGACCACGACAAGATTTCTTTTTTACATTGATGACTCATATATATGTACACACCAACATATAAATATATATACCCCTTTTAACACGCGGTAAAGAAGGATGCTAATGATACATCCAAGCTTGTAAATTAATTTCGCTCTGGTAGACTGATACAAGTCGGAATGGATGATTTATGCCATTTTGTCCACATTATTTTAATTTTAATATTAGTTAATACTTAATACCAGCCATTCCGATTAATACTAGCTCCATACCGATAAATACGTCATATTGATCAAAATTATATTTTTAATTATATTTGAAATATATGTTATACATTATTTAAACTAAACTATATATATATTGTATATAAGTCATACACTATATTTAATATCAACATATTTAAATATGTTACATTTAATTATATTGATATATATTTTAAATAAAAATAAAAATAAAATATATAATAAATTTATATTATTTTATTAAATCTTGGAACATTAGTATCGGTCTCGCTCGGTACTAGAATATTTTATTTCAAAAACTAACTAAAATTGACTTCAAAATAGAATTAACAAACGTGATACATCTCAGTGAATTCAGACAAAAACGTGTTCATATTGTAAGTACTAGAATTTAATACCTAGTAAATATAATTATACACACACAACTTCTCTATCATGCCAGATGTGCTTCACAGGACATGCCAAGATTTACAGGGGACTTACCATTCAAAGCCTGGCAATCGGCCGGTCTCCAAATTGGCAATTACTCGTGAATTGTAAATTACAAACCTATAAATTGTGATCAGGGTTCAAAAATTTAGTGCCTCCATCGATCCAAGTCGTCGTGCAAGCGAAGTTTTTATAAGTTTGACCTTCTGTATCACTGCAAAACCCGAAGTCTGTCATAAAATATTTAAGCATTGGCTTGTCTATATATGGCAGGCCAACAATTGTTGGCAAAAGGGTCACTTTCAGAAGGAAATTCAAGCCAACTTATCGTTGATCCTGATTGATCTTGAGATGACAACCACCAGATCGATCGGTTGAATTTCTGAAATATACCTGCAACCAACTTCCGAGACATCAAGTTGAAAGCATGCATATATACAGGCTTCCATCTTGAATGTTTTAATTAATGTGATTTTAATTCTTACATCACCATATACACCATTAAGGGTTTAGGGTATATTAGGACATAATACCAGATTTAATATTTTATAGTACAATGAATCTAAATAGTGTTAATATTTAAATTTATTATACTATAAAATATCACTTAACTGATCCTTTATTATAATGATCCTTTATTATAATATCATGAGATGAGAGGAAAGGAGTAGAAATGAAGGTGTTGCTACTCGTCTTATCAAGTCGCCACCCCTACTTAATTTACAAACATACAGAAAAAGGCTGCATCTTTTAATGCTGGGAGACAGCAGTACATACACAAATCAAATCAAAACTGCATCCTATGTATCCAATCTTTTCGTGCTGATCAGAATCCCCTAATCAACAAATCACCGTTCTTAATTCCGTGGAATCAAAATGATTGCTAAATAGAATATTTTCGTCCGTATACATCCAAAGAGATAAGGATATATCTCAAGATATGATTCCAAACATATGATTTTTATAAAAACTTTCTTCAACTGTACTGTTTAACAATATTGTTTAGATTACTTTTTATAATCTATATATTAGCTTTATATTATATAATATTTAACTAATTCATGAATTAATCAACCGACTAATCGGATAATCTAGACTTGTTCAGCTATTCCTAAACCCTAAACTCGTACACATGTAAAATTGCTTATAGGCGGAAATATTTGTTTCAATATTCAGCTAATATACTATCAGTAAAATCATAATATTTAAAATAAATGTGTTTATGCATCTTTGATAAGAAGTAAATACCTATTTTTAGCAATGTCATTTTACGTACCTAATTATATGAATACTAGTTGAGTGCACATGTGTTGCAACGGAAAAAAAATTTACAACATTAAAAGAACATCATACCACCACGTATCAATAACAATGAGGGTGCGCGTGTTAATGAGAAGAATTATGGTGGTGACACAACCACTAGCTACTTTTAAAGTAGTATAGATAACATATTTTTTCTATGCTATATACCACCTTAGTAACACGTATGTGCCAATATCTATTATGTAAATTTTTTTTTCTCGAGAACTAGATTTTGATTAGTGACATGATTCTTATATTCCCACGATGTAAAAAAAAGATATCATCACATTTCCTTGCAAATAACCTGTAGTGTAAGTTCATGTTCCTCCTTGCCTGTTATCTATCATGACGTTGTACATGACCATACACGTGTCCACCCTACACCACTGCTACTGTTTTGGTGTGGCCGTACTCATGCCATTTGTCATGGAGAAAAAAGAGCTTAACAAGGATCACT
>KE372968.1:118864-137691 GCA_000418225.1 Zizania latifolia | reverse complement strand
AGTTTTGGTATTTTCTCAAGAATATGAGTGACTCCGATTTGATCTCAGCTTGTGAATTCTTGGAGGGTCCGCACAAGGCAGTAGTGAAGTATTATTCACAGCTGAGACAATTAGAAGCACTTCGAGGCAAAAATCCAAGGCATAGATAAAAGCTTCGCAAGAACAGAGAGCTTCAGTTGATCTTGTTCGTGGATTCCTATAGCTTCGCACTAGGCAAGAATGGAACACCCACTATAAAGCAATTTCGAAGCACATCAAGAACCAAGTTCATCCATGACAAAAATGAACAATATGAACTCAAGACAAATCTGCTCAAAGATAACCAGTAGCAGAGGGAGGGACAGAGTACAGATCAAGCACAAAAATCAGCAAAGAAAAAGCATTGATTTCATTGCAAGAACTGGATACAAAAGAACACAGCTCTCTCTCTCTGATCGTGGATTCTGTATCTCGGGAGCAGTGGCGGCTAGAATAGAAGGTTCTGAAGAGAACTACTGTGAAGCGCACAACCCTAGAGAGTATCCTACCTACTCTTATATAGGCCAGGTAGTCTGGACAAAAGACCAAACTACCCCTAGGGTTTACAAGTTTCAGACCCAGCGCCAAAGGGCAGAAAAGGAAATTCTACTTTAACACTTTATTTGATGCAACGTGTACTTCTACAGAGCTTCGTGAGGTTGACGGTTTTGAGCCAAAGCCATCAAAGCGCTTGCCGCCCTTGCGCCATGTACCTGGATTAGACCACCATGATCCCGCAGCTCCTTTAGCCCGGCAACCTTCCGTCCGTTTACCTGAGTCACACATAGCCAACGCCACGGCAAGTCATCATCCCTTCGAAGTTCCTCCCTTCAGAGAGCTCCACTTCGAAGTGCCTCCCTTCGGAGGGCTTCGATCCGCCACTGTTGCAATCACTCATCATCTCAAAGCCATGAGGCCCACAGTCTTCACCATGGCTTCTCAATTGCCTCCTCTAGCGCGAGCAGCGTCATCTTCGGCCTCCGCCTCCTCATCGTCATCATCCGAGGAGTCATCTTTAGACTCTCTGTTGTCCCCTTCGCTGTCACTGTCGGACCTCTTCGCCACTTCGGCCACCTCGACGACTTCGTCCTGATCGATGTCTTGGTCCACATCATCGTTGGTGGCAGGATCTATAGAAAAGCTAAGTCAGAATAGGCTAAAGGCAAGGGCTACGAAGTGTTCAATGCCTCCAAGTACCTATGACCTCCCTTATAACGGGAGAGAAGTCCGGACAGTCTGAAGGGACGAAGAAGTCCCCCTAGTCTATCTCTGGGCAGAATGACAGAGCCACTGGCTCCGAATCTAGGTTTGTACCTAGGGGGACTTCTTCGGTCACCGCTTTTGGGGCTAGACTTAGGGGCGGCGGTGGCCTTGTGTCCAAAGCCCCGGTAGTCGAGGTCGGGGTCGGCAATCCGACTGGCTCCCTAGAGCCTGTTGGGCCCCGTTGGCGCTGTGGCAACGATGCTTGCTGCCCTTCGTCGTCATCCGGCCTTTTCCTCTTCGAACCCCCCTCGGAGGGCATAGATTCGAAGAACTCCTGGAGCTCTAGGGGCTCACCGGCTCCGAGCCGGAGCCACATGCGGTTGTATCTCTCCCACGACCCAACAAGGGCAAGGCGCTTGATTTTCTCAGTCACGGTAGGAGGCCCCATAACGCGCTCCACCGCCTTGACCACCTCTTCCGACGTCAACTCGACTCGCTTGGCTGTAGTTCAAAAAATAATTTTGTGAGGGTCATGAATGAAGTGCTCAAAGTGTAAAAGTGCAGGGTTTCGGAGCCTCACCGATAATTTCTGAAGGGATATCCATTGGCTCGCCAAGCGCGGAGTCCCTAAATAGGCCCTTCGGCCACTTGAGCATGAGGGGGCTGATCTGGAGAGCAATGAACTCCTCAGCGAGGTCCCTCATGCTCATCCTTCGAGCCACCATGTGTAGGAGCTGGACCCTGAACTGGATGATGGCTGTATTCATCGCCACTTGAGCTTGGCGACGGTATGAAATAAGGGCATTGTTACTACGAAGGGGGGAGTCCGCTCCGATAGAGTTGTAGAACTAGCTTTGGTCCTACTTTGAGTACCATCTGTCATTCAAAGCCCTTGACGGGAAGTTGTTGCTAAATTCTTGGTGAAACTAGAAGTTGACGCTTCCAAACACCAGGGCTCTGGTGACCCCGTCTTCACAAGCCCTCTTCTTTGGCTGGCAGTTCGCGTTGTGCAGGGCCATGAAAACATCTGTGTGACCCTCGCACCCCTCCCCCCTCATGGCCCACTCGAAGATGGCGAGGCGAGCTACAGCGTTTGAAGATAGCTGGGGGAGCTAGAGGTTGTACATTTGGAGTACTTCGCCTAGCAGCCTCGTTGCCAGGATCCCGAGCCCTGCCTCGAAGAAGGCTTCAAAAACTATGGTCTCGTCGTCCCTCGGAGCAGGAACCACCTCGTGCGTCTTGACTCAGAGGTAGATCGACTGAAGAACCTTCCCTGCACAGGCATCGTTGGTGGACTCCGGCATCGACTTCGTCTTCCTCAGCTCCCAGGTTTGTTCAAACTTGTCCGACGGAGGCCGGAGGTCATGTGGCCCGTAGTGCTTCGTAGCCGCCTTCGAAGCTACTGCCGCCATGGCTACCGCCTGGGCCTGCATCGAGGTGGACCCTACGGCTGCCAGGAGGCTCTTGGATGCAGAAGACTTCTTTGGCATCTTGCGAAGCTGGTGTTCTACCGTGTGAAGGAGCGAAGGGGGGCTTTGGAAGTTGAAGGCTAAGGACTTAGCAGGGCGCAAGATCTAAGGCGAGAGCAAAATGTTTGTGCGCGTAATGAGCCCCAGGGGCTGAAGGGGTTTATATAGGAGGTAAGAAGTGCCCGCCGCATTCCCTGGAGCCATTTTTTACCACCCCGCAGACGTCTTCTGCGGTCTATGATTAGTGAGGCCAAAGTAAAATAGGACCGAGCGCGTGTAGCAGGGTGGCAGTTTGTTTCAGATTCCTTGTCCACACCCGGTGTTGTTTGGAGTTCCGAGGGTGTCCCATTAAGTTCTGTTGATCATTTAATGCTCAGTCTATGGCCGGTTCATGGTCGGTTTCTGAAGTTTAAGGCTTTGAAGGGAGCTGTTCGAGGTTATTATTCGTCGAAGCATATTTTATCCCTTTGATCGAAGGGCTACATGCGAGGGGCTACTATTGGGGAAAAATACTTTTACCCTAACAAGGCTTTAATAACAGTATTTTGAAGCCCCCTTCGAAGGTGAAGCCAATGCTTCGGCAAGAGTTGCCATAGAGTCCCTTGTAGACCGACGGTTCGGAGATGCCCAGCATGTCGAAGCCCTCCCTTTGTCTGCGGGGCTATGAAGCTTGAAACCGCCCGGGGGTGACGTCGAAACCACGGGCACCCCGTCTCCTCCAATAAGACATGCGCCTAGCCCTGTTCACACGGAGCGTTACTAAACTACCCCTATGTAAATTTACTGCTTACGTTGTAATAGTCGGTTAAGCGTCGGAGGTAACTTTGTATTACCCTATTGTTACCATGCCTATAAATATCCTTCCCCTTACAGGGTAGTAGGGATCAAACACTTTGAGTATTAATCAATACAACTCTTGTTCGAAGGCTATTATCCGTTTCGGAGGCCTCGGGCATTATTCGAACCCTTAAAAAACACTTAGAACCATTCGAGGTTCTAAATACTTAAACCTATTGCGTATTTCTATATTACTCCAATAGTATGTTTCATACTTTTTCTACAGTTTAAAATCATCTAATTTATACATGCATTCCTATCCTACTTGTATTATTTTTCCTATTCCATATTTTTCTAAACAAGAAACTTATAGTCTAAACAAGCCTTAAGTGTGCTGCTTTGCTCTCCGAATATTCCCTCCAGTTCCTTAGTTATTGAGGTTTTAGATAGCTTTTCATATACTAAGAAATATGTAATTAGTGTTCATATTTTCTATTTTGTTTATATTAAAAATGATTGTGGTGTACTTATAATTAATAGGTTTGCATGAATGCATGAGTATATGAGTCCAAAGTGATATCTTAATCAATAAAATATAAATAATTAGTATTTAAAAACTATAAACCTAAAATGTTACTGTCGTTACTTGGAACGGCAGTCCTCCGACGAGGTGTCCTACGGAGGTAGTTTGATTCTGTTTAAGGTAGTTTCTACGTTCGCGATTCTATGGTTGCCTCTAAAACTAAGAGACAGAGAGAATTTAGATAGGTTCGAGCCTCCTAGGAGATAATAACCCTAGTCCTGTGTAATGGAGTATGTGCTGACGAATGCGATTACAGGGTTCTCGCACGCGTAAGCTGAATGAGAGTCTAAAAGTCCGTCCTGAGGGAGGTACTCCCGACTCCTTTATATATCTCATGGGTCAGGAGGTTACCGTTTAGGCTTTAACTCCTCCAATTAAGTATCTTCATAGCAGGTAAATTATCAGAAATCGTGGGCTAATAACCACGACATTATTCACTACCTTTACTAGTATTCAAATCTGGCAGTTACGTTCTCGAGTTATTGTCAGTGATTAAGTGTGTGGGCCTGCTGTCGCCTCCTCCTTCCGAGTCCTTATACTCGGGGTATTTCCCGAGTCCTCAACTCAAGATGTCATCCGAGCTTCCTTTTATATCTCACTGACTGCTTCACTTCTGACTGCCGGTCCAACCTCTTGCGAGGTCGTCTTTAATGTCTTATCTCTCGACCCTTTGTTCCGTCCGACCGCTCCAATGTCGCTCGGGAGGTATCCCGGGGTCATCCCCCTGACAGTTACTCTCTCCAGTTCCATAAAGCAAGTCATTTTAGACTTATATGAAGAGTTGCCTAAAATAAGTTATTTTGTATTTTATTGTGTATTTTTGATGTTTATACCCCCGAAGTAGTACAAAGAGTTATCTAAAACAAGTCGTTTTGTATTTTATTATGTATTTTAGACGTTTATACTCTTGAAGTATTATTACTTTCTTCATATTTTCCGCGATGTCTTTACCCCCACATTGTATTTAATAAGAACAAACAAGAAAAATATACACTAATTAATCACTACTTAGTATCTGAAATCATGTCTAAAATAAAGAACCAAAGCGTGCAAAAAGCAGTGGAAAAGAGTAAGTGATTAAGTGGCCGGTGGAGCATAATGCGGCGAGATCGGCGCGTTGAGATGCTCCATTGATGTCCCCTCTCGAAAAAGAACCAAGATTCTTCAAGAATGCTCCTCATCTTGGTCTTTTCAGGACATCTGGCGTGCGAAACTGTTGGCTTGAACCAAGTGGTGTAATGGTTCATACGTTGCTCCACCTATCTCAAAATCTAGCATATTTAAATAATGTAGTATTTATAAAATACTGATTTTATCTCTAAAGTATTTATAATACATTGATTTTATTACTCAATAATTCATCTAACCACTTTTAGAACTACATTTACCCACCCTGAGATGGTATTATAATATTTTTTTATATTTCTTTAATATATATATCTAAATCTAAAAGTTGATATATTTTAAGTTCCAGTGTTGGAGTAATCAGTGCTGGTTCCCCTTTTGCAATATTGTTGCTTTTGTTGCTAGGTGGCCTACCTTTCCCGGCACGAAATTGACACGAAATTGCCTGCTGTTAAACCTTTTCAATTTCACTATCACTTCAGTAGTTGAATGTCATCATACAACGTAGTCAAAGTAGTGGGGGATATAGTTTTTTTTTTTACTTTTGCAACTATCACAGTGAATGAATTCCTTTGAAAAGGAATAAATGCGAAGCGCGAGAACCACAGGAAACAACAAAGATAGTTCCAACTGAAATCTCCAACAATGACGCTTTCACGTTGATAGGAGCGTCTTCTTAATTATATTGTCATTCATAATAATAACATATAAAATTGTCTGGTTTTATGTGTACATATAGGATGTTAAATAATTGAAACTTAGGGCTTGTTTGGTACAGCTCCAACTCTGAAATTAATA
This sequence comes from Zizania latifolia, assembly GCA_000418225.1. Taxonomy (NCBI): domain Eukaryota; kingdom Viridiplantae; phylum Streptophyta; class Magnoliopsida; order Poales; family Poaceae; genus Zizania; species Zizania latifolia. The sequence continues at coordinate 131,718 of KE372968.1, read as the reverse complement.
TTGGATCCGTGGTTTGTATAATATAATAAAATAATTTAAACTTTTATTTTTAGTCTAAAATAAAAAATAGATTACTTAACTAGATACCATCAATCTATCCACAGCTCCAGATCTAGTATTTCTTAGAGCTAAGTTGGATCAGCTTAAAAAAAATCTAGATCAGAACAGACCTTATTTTATGGGTTGATAAAATATCAAATCTTCGTAAAACATTTGTGCCACTTTACGAGTCATGGGATCTCCCCGACGCTACACAAGGCCACTCTGTCCACACCAAACTCATCAATACTGTTCTGGTACCGGCTGGAATGGCCGGTACGTGCCATACCGGTGCCTAAACTGGTACACAGGAAGTGTTGTTCTATTTCGGGCTAAATACCGGTCCATTCCGACCATTCCGGTCATTCCGGCCAGAATTCTTTATACCGGCCATTCCGATACCGGCCCAAAATATATTTTTGGTTTTTGATTTCTAAAAAATATAAGAGACAAGCTAGAAAGCAAACAATATAAATGTTCAATATTTCAATTTTGTAATCTTGATTCTTGATTTCTGAAAAGTATGTAATGTAAAACCACATATTCAACTTTATTTGATATATTTGTATGGTATTTAAAGTCTTAAACTAATTTACGTATTATGTTGCATGTAAGTCGTAAACTATATTTGAGATATGAACTTATGAACTTATTTATATATATGTCATATTTAATTCTGTTAGTTTATTTGTTAAATAAAATATTATATAAAATAAATTTATAGTATTTTATTAAAACTCTGGAATGGTACATCGGTATTGATCGGTACCGAAATATTCCATTCCTAGAGTCAAACCAGAATGGGCTCCGAAATAGTATTGACAAGCTTGGTACATACATCATCGTCAACCACCAGGTCAGTGGGGAAGGCAGGGTCAGCAGAGGCCATAAGGTTCAGCGGCAATTTTTTTACTGATGCTGATCGATGTTTTAATTAACTAGCTATGTTAGTTATGTATTAATCATAGTTGGACGATTAGTATAGATATAATATTTTTACAGTTAAAGTTAATCAACAATAAACAAGCTACAGAGATTGTCACTTTATTTAATTTTTTATTCTAGAGATTCATTTGGCTCATTTAAAATTGATGATATGTTTCTCTAATTTTAAAGTTCTATCATGTTAATTTAACCGAGCAAGAAAAAACTATCTTAAGACATCAATTATATCATTATAAACTTGATATATCTACAAATCGTAAATTTTAAAATTTGACAATCATGGTTGATCTTTGTCGTGGGCTAGCGAAAACTAGAAAATTATATGACTATTATTTGATTGGCATGTTATATAACATTTACCCATTTTATTTAGTTGATTATTTTATTTCAATCATTATAGCAAATGATAATCGTATTTTTTTCTTGGTAGGTTGATTCATCTTGTTATAACTCTAAGAGCTTTCATGGAAATGACAAAGCGTGCTTTTTCTGTAATAAAACTTGTTAAGACTGAGCTTCAAAATAAGATAGAAGATGGGTTCCTACGAGATTGCTTAATAATTTACATTGAGAAGGATATTGCAATGGAGTTTACCACGGATGCAAAGCAGTATTGAAATAAAATATATTAGTCTCTTTATTCTTCTTTTGCTCACCATTATATTTTGTATATCATAAAATTATCAGATTTTTAAATCACAGGGACTTAATGCGTACATACTTAATAAAAAATTATGTCATATATCATAGTATTTGTACTGTTTTTAGCCTAGGCACCTTACCTGTATCTAATTACTGGCTCCACTTTGGCCATAGTTGATATAATCTATTGTCATCTTCTTGTTTCACCTCCACATCATCGTTTTTTGTGCCAATTTGGACTAATGTTGACTTAAAAGCTATGGAAGATCTTACTTTGAAAAGATCCTCAATCACATGATTGTTGAATACCTTAATTCTTATCTAGTTTGAATGGCCACGATAGGCATTATAAGGTGGTGAAGAGCGAAAGTCAGGCCCAACTTCTCAATGTCGATTTGTACAAATAACAACTTGCTTTCACAAGAGCAGAGAGCAACACGTGGCTGAATGGAGCGGTAACATCGTAATAGTCACTCTCTCCGTCACTCCCTCCCATGATATAGCAATCTTATGATATTTTATAGTACAATAAATTTAGACAATGACACTGTATAGATTTATTATACTATAAAATATCTCATCTGGTTCTAAGTTATTATAGAACGGATGGAATAGTATATATATTTCGTTTCCGAGATTTACGTTAGATTTAAAATAAAATAAAATATATATATATATGTTTTCTTTTATTTTTATTTTTAATTAAAGATAAAATGAAATAAAATAATTTTCATTTCATTTTTAATTAAAAATTTAAATTTAAATCATTTTATTTTAATTTTTCTTTTAGAAGTCATGTGAATCTTCTCTTTGTCTCTCTTTTTCTCATTACAAGTTCTTATATTTATTTTTATGATCCATCCAAATATATTATTTTTAAATTTTTTGTGTTTTAGAATTCTACTCCCTCCGTTCCATAATATTACAATCTAAGATCAGATTTGATATTTTATAGTATAACGAATCAGACAAATGATTGGAATGCGTGAATTATATACTCCCTCTATTCCATAATATTATAACCTAGAACCAGATTTTGTATTTACAACGAATCTAAATAAATAATTAGAATGCGTGAATTATATACTACGTTCTATAATATTATAATCTAAAACTGAATTTAATATTTTAAAGTATTAAATCGTTTATTTCGAAAAATGCACTAAAATAAAGATATACTTTGAGGCTTGGAGTATATTAATTAATCTGAGACTTCTTTAACTCCAAGCCGTCCATTCCGTCGGTCTCCGTCACTCGCTGAGTAAAGCCGCACTGCAGCAGTCGTCGTCTTCGCTTTACCTCCCCGAGTCCCCTTCCTCGTCCTCGTCCTCCTCCCACCGTCTCCGTCTCCGTGGTCTCTCTCTCCCTCTTCTCCCCGTCCTTCCACTTGCCGCATCCCTGGGATACCCCGCGTCAAGGAGACGAGGAGTCCGAGGGGCCGGCCCGCCGGCGCCGGAGGATCTTGGTTCTTGGGATGGTATGAAAAGCTCCCTCCTTTCTTGCGGTTGCTGTTCTTGATTTTGGGGGTTCTTTTGTGTCATGCGATTGCTGTAGCTTCGCCACGGTAGGGCTTGGTTGGTCTTAATTTTGGTTCTTGGCTGCTGATGTTGCTGCCGTGTAAGTTTTATATGAGATTGTAATCGTTTCTTCGATCAATTTGTCATGTATCTTTGGCTCTGTGTACCATGCCTCCAAACCCTAAAGAAAAACAGAGAGACCCTTGGGTGACCTAGGAACGACGTAGGCTAGTAGCTTTGCCTCTAGTCTTCCCTCTTCAAGTGTATCTGAGTTTTTAAATGTTTTTACATAAATATTTATATTTTATATCTGGTCTGCTGTTAGATACACAGAGGTTTGGCCTCAATGATTTCATCCGTAGTGTTTAATTTGTTCAGATAGGGATTCTGCTTCTGAATTGTGCCATTTTCCAGATTTGCACATTTTGTTAATTTGTTATATCAATTGCCATCGAAAAGTTGTCATAATGCCAGCCTTAGGGATCGGTGTCCTACCAACTTCTTCCCATTGTGTCGGATCCATTGGAGCAGAGCGTGATTAGATGGCCCTGTACAACTTTTGGGATATTATTGCTCTGCTTCTGGTTTCATATCTTTTTTTCTTAAATTCTTAGGCATTACTATCAACTTCTTGGATGGCTTTCCATTAGTTCAGAACAAAACTGGGTTATTTTATTTTGGCAATTGGAGCTTTGTTTGCTTGCTTATGTCAAATGATTCACGATTTCATAAATATGAACTAATAATTCTAGGAGATAATGCAGTTTCTTAGAATTTGTTAGTTTAATTAGATCTCTTGCTTGAGCTAATGACTTTCGGAGATAATATAGATTAAGTTTCTTATATGTTTCTTTATTTTGTTTGGCACATTTGGAAATGCTAAACTATCTGTTTTTCACATTTCCCTGCTGCATTTATGATGTTGTGGTACCTATAGCCGGTCTTTGGGTCAGTGTTCAAGAAGTCGCTAGGCACTAGTCGGGTAGTGCAATGGCGCCTAGAGGCACTTAGGTGGTGCCTAGGTTTTGTGTGTATGTGTTTGTGTGTGATGTGTGAGTGTGATCCATAGTCTTGTTTGGCTAACTAGAACAGTGAGTGTGAAGTGTTGATGGGCATTTGGGCTTATTGCTTGCACTCCCTGGATCGAGTTGGGTTGGCCACAAGCTCCCTGGTCAGGCACCCCCCTCCCGTGGCGGATCTGGATCTCGGCCGCACGCGCTCCTAGCAGTGGATCCTGGCTGCACGTTCCCCTTGGTGGTGAATCTAGGCTGCGCGCTCCTCTAGCAGCAGATCTAGGCCGCGCACGCACCCAGTGGTGGATCCCAGCCACGCGCTCCCCCAGGCGGTGGATCTAGGCTGCACGCTCCTCTAGCGGCGGATCCAAGCCACGTGCGACCCCTAGTGTCCGATCCCAGCCCTGTGCAACTCCCGACGGTGGATCCAGGCCACACGCAACCCTTGACGACGGATTCTGGCTGTGCGTGACCCCTGGCAGTGGATCCAGGCCACACGCAGGCCCCGGCAACAAATCTCGCCCGTGCACCCACCGGCAGCAGATCCAGGCTGTGTGCGCCCCTCGGCGGTGGATCCCGCACCGCCACTGCTCACTGTTTGTGCCTGCCACGCTGCTTTGGTGCCCTCATAGGCGCTGCAGCCGCCGAGCTTGCCGCCCATGTGCAAATTGTGGTGTCCATCCCACACCTAATGCCTAGGTGCCACCTAATGCCGATTTTTAGAACACTTCTTTGGGTAGTGTTTATAGCTATATGTTGATGTTCTTGTCTGAATATCTCTTACAATGCTTGATTTCAGATTTAATTTATTCTGGAAGCTAATCTACTGGACATATGGCATTAAATCTGTTTGCTTTAATTATACTTTTCAAAATATTATTTAGTTGAATGTCATATGCTATGGCAAAATCAATGTGAATTTCAGGTGTTAAATGAAAAAACTTGTTAACAATTTGCTTATGTATTCCTTTCTCACTTGGATCATTCTTGTTTATATTTGAATTGATGGTATCTACGTACTGAATATTTTTGTAATAAAGATGGCAGGATCAACTCCCTATTGAGTATAATTCCACAAGATTTCACCAGTATGTCAGCTAGGGCTTCAAACCGTACATACATATCTTCAGATGATTCTCAAATGTCATACTATAATAACTCAGTGCCTTCAGGCGAAAATGGTAGGTTCTACATAACACAAAATCATCTGGATGTTCACTACTCTTCTTCCGATGATGGGTCACAGAAGATTGGTTCAAGCCCTCAAGCATTTGAAGCTCAGTACTGCACGCTGGAATCATCCTCAGCAAATGGTGTTCATCTGACCCGTAGCTCTGCATCTTCTCACAGCATCTCGCCTATAAGTGGGAGCCCTCTTTCTCATCATGATAGCCACTCAGACCACACATACAGTTCACCCCCAAGTGCTTCCTGTGTCACAGAGGTTGCAGATCTCCAGATTAAACTGAAGGAGCTGGAGGATGCAATTCTTGGGCCTGATTTAGACATAGCTTATGACAGCTCGGAGAGCTCCTTGCAACCGAACATAATGGCAAAACAAGAAAACTGGAGACAGCTTCTGGGGATCAATACAGGAGATTTGAAGCAAGTAATCATAGAATGTGGTAAGGCCGTTGCCGAGAATGATGCCAGGCTGACAGAACTACTGATGTCTGAGTTAGGTCAGCTGGTGTCTGTCTCTGGTGATCCATTGCAACGACTGGGGGCTTATATGTTGGAAGGCCTTGTTGCCAGACTTTCTTCCTCTGGCAGTATGCTATATAAATCCTTGAAGTGTAAAGAACCTACAAGCTCTGAGCTCATGTCGTACATGCATCTTCTTTATGAGATCTGTCCATTCTACAAATTTGGTTACATGTCAGCAAACGGCGCCATTGCTGAAGCTATTAAGGGTGAGAACTTTGTTCACATCATTGATTTCCAAATTGCACAGGGGAGCCAATGGATGACGTTGATACAAGCCCTTGCAGCGAGGCCTGGGGGTCCACCATGCCTAAGAATTACTGGCATTGATGACTCGAATTCCGCTCATGCCCGAGGTGGTGGACTGGATATAGTTGGTATGAGATTGTATAATGTTTCTCAGTCGTGTGGTCTGCCCTTTGAGTTCAATGCTGTTCCAGCTGCTAGCCATGAGGTTCATCTTGAGCATCTTGATATAAGACCTGGGGAAGTTATTGTTGTGAATTTTGCCTATCAGCTGCATCATACACCTGATGAAAGTGTAAACACAGAAAACCACCGGGATAGGATTTTAAGAATGATCAAGAGCCTTTCTCCTAGGGTGGTGACTCTTGTTGAGCAGGAATTGAATACAAACACACGACCATTCTTCCCAAGATATTTGGAGACTCTCGACTACTACACAGCCATGTTTGAGTCGATAGATGTAGCTCTCCCAAGAGATGATAAGAGACGGATGAGTGCAGAGCAACACTGTGTTGCAAGGGACATTGTCAATTTAATTGCGTGTGAGGGTGCTGAGAGGGTAGAGAGGCATGAGGTGTTTGGAAAATGGAAGGCAAGATTATCAATGGCAGGGTTTCGACCATACCCACTCAGTTCAGTGGTGAACAATACCATCAAAGCACTGTTACATAGTTACAACAGCTTCTACAGGCTTGAGGAGCGAGACGGTGTCCTTTACCTTGGATGGAAGAACAGAGTTTTGGTTGTATCTTCTGCATGGTGTTGACATGTCTTCGGAAGAAGCTTGTGTATGTACATCGTTTGCATCTCTGATTTGTACTAAATTGTTTCACATGCTCCTACGTCTGAAGTAACAAACTTTTAATTTCTCCACCCGTGGCTTTGCAGGTCCCATTGTGTCTCCATCTCCAACTTACAGATGCAAGGTGGAACTTGAGCTTTGCAGTGATGCAGAACACTGCAAACTACAACTGTGGATATCTGGTTCTCAAATTATCCTATGCTCACCAGCCCTGTAATTCAACGCTTATCTAATCGTCTAAATTATTGCCATGAGCTGCTGCGACATCTAGCGTGTCGTAGCGTAGAAGTCGTAACCGCATTGAATATGTTAATAGGAGCTATGTATTGATCAAATGCTGGGTTGCTCTTCCTGTTAGGTTTGACGTGTTGTAAACTTGTAATGTTCAGTGATCAAGATAAACATGCACAAGAGTCACCTGCTAGTTTTCTGTCTGTTGGGCACCTGTGTTGACCCCCTACATGTAGATCTGTGTGATGCTATCATCAGTATTATGGTTTTGTTATGATGCTATTTCTGGTACATGCACCATGTATAATCTTTACCATTCTTGTAAAAATCGGTTATCGGTAACTAATGTTTGCCTGGGAGGTGGGGTGGGAGGGTGGCCTGGACGGCAGCGTCAGGCCGGCACGGGATGTAGCGCGAGGACGGCGCAAGCACCAGATCTACTTACTCTGGCGATAGGACTGCGTGGGCACTAAATCTGCTTACTCCGGCGGCAACATGAGGTTGGTGTGGCCACTAGATCTGCTTACTTTGGTGGCAAGACGACGCGATTAATCAGTGGGGATTGCGTGTTGATCACCCGATTAATTGGCTGGCTGATGCCGATTATGCCATAAATTAACTGTTATGTTGTTGAGTAAGTTAATTGGCTGATTAATAAGCTGGTTGGCTTATTTTTCCAACATTGATCTTTACCCTATGCTGTATCATGCAGTTAGTACAGATGTTTCTCATTTCATATTTTTACTCAGAGGAACGCTACGATGACCTTCTAAAAAATTCTCGTATTGTATCTTCGTCACATAACTTTTAATTAAAGTCGAACTTGTGTAGCTTTCTTAAAAAAATACTATGCGGTAATTGTCAAGTGTATACTTTTATGTAGAAGCTATGGAAATACACGGAAACATGTCGTCCACCAGTTGTTTTTTGAAATTTTCGAACTGCACAAATCAAAAGCTAGCTGTTTCAAAATTTTCGAACTGCACAAATAATCAAAATACATGAAATAAACTCTATTCTGTTAAATATAAATTAATAAGTTTCAGAAGACATGATATTTATAGATTTCACGGAGTGAAACCTCGACGAAATTGCAACTTGTTAACATTGACACGAAAGCCACCTGCAAAACGGGAATAGGCACAACGAAGGCAGTAAAACTTAGGACTAATCATTTTAGGCAGGTATAAGAAAATAAAAAAAAAAAACGTTGGGGAAATACTGGTGGTGCGGTGGTAAAGTCGTTGGTGTTGACTTCTTCACCAAAGTTCAAATTTTGATACCCATAAATATTATACATTCAATGCGATTTTAGTGAGATAAAAAATGTGTTGCTACCATCCGTCTCTTTAAGCGGGTGGTAGAGATCTCGCACTCGTGATTAATTTATTTAATTCACTAATGTGTAGTACAATGGTTAAGGTGCGTTTGGATCGGTTTTTTCAGCTAGCTACTCGATTACAAAGCTAAAAGTTAAACTAATTAGTTGAAACTATCTTTTTCAACCATAATAGATTTTTATCTCTATAAAGTGAAAGCTACACATTCCCTGGAATTTTTAACTTCACGATTTACGTTGGTCGATCTCTTCGTCAATTCATATGAATTTATTATATTCATTATAAATTGAGATATAAAATCATTGTTTCCTACTATTAAGGTTTATAGAATCGTTCTACTATAGTCTTATAGTTATTTTAACCAAATAACTTCACAGCATTTCTATAGTTCATAATAACTTTTCAAAATCTACAACTTACAATAGTTTTTTAAATATACAGCTTAACCAAATATATCATGTGTGATGTGTTTGGTTCAGTTTTTTCAACCAATTTCTTATATAAAAATCAAAAACCTAAACCAAATTTGTACCCGAATGAATCTAGATTTTTCAACCATAATATATTTTATCAGTATAATTGTGTTGCTTCGCTTCCTGTCGTCGTCATCCCCGCATGTCTCCATGCTTGGCTACAGTTGACATCCTCTCATGCGTCCTATCCACGACTGTTACCTCGACGAGGCCACGCTCGAGGCTGGTCTATGGTCATTCATGTTGAAGGAGCTCAAGTGTGTTATGTCCGTCTACCTTATAAATATAATAAATACAGTTATTCTTCTCAAATAATTTTACAATTTTTATAAGAATTTTAACCTATAACAGCTTCAACTCGATAGCTTTTTTCAGAATCAGCTAAACAAACAAATCCAAATCAAACAACTTTACAATTTTTATAAGAATTTTAACCCATAACAGCTTCAACTCGATCGCTTTTTCAGAATCAGCTAAACAAACAAATCCAAATCCTCTCCCCCGTCTCTCTCCAAAACTGTAAGGAAAAGTCGGAAACCAGCGTTTGTCCGGGAAGGAGGAGGAGACGACAGACGAGCCGGTGACTCCATTGTTGATTGATTCCATCTCCGCTGCTCCCTCCCTCCTTCGACCGACCGGGATGGGGCTTCTGTTCGTGGAGGTGCTGCCGCGGCACCGCGACGGGGCGCCGGCGGCGGCGGTGCTCAAGTGCAGGCGGTGCCGCGTCGACGCCGCCTCCGCCGACGCCATCCTCTCCCGGGACTTCCGTGGCCGCTCTGGGCGCGCCTACCTCTTCGACCACGTGTACGTGCCGCGCGGTCTCCTCCACCTCCTCCCTTCTTCCCCACCCTCTCGCTTCCTACTCCCTCTCCCCCTCCCCCGCCCCCGCTGCGCATGCGCATCGGGGAAAGCGTCGCGTGTGGCGGCCTAGCGATTCTCGGTTGATCTTGGCGTGGGGTTTCTTGATTGTCCGAGCTGGTCTTGCTCCGTGCCGTGCGAATCGGATCTCGGCTGCGAGAATGTTGGGGGGATTGGATTGTTGGAATTGGGGAGGGAACTTTGGTTGTGCCAATGTGCGTGAATTCTATGGATGGTTTTGCAAGGTTGCTTGCTCCGGAGGGTTCATCGTGGTCTGCAGTGTCCCAGTTGATGATGCATTGGGTCCCTGGATTGGAGGTCGTGATGTAAACCGGTTCTTAGAAGTTAGAACAACCAAGAACCAACAATGTATTTTGTTGCTGATATACACACACCACTTAGATGCTTGCTGGGTGCATTGCCAATGCCTGGTTGCAAGATTTGCTTCTGAACTTGGTAGCTTCTTGCCTTGGTCAGATCATTGCCGGTGCTTTATCGCCTTAGATCACTGAGGCATTGTTTGTAGCCGCAACCCCCCTGCTATACCGTTAACCTCCTGTATTTATTCACATTATTTCACCCATTTTATCAATCTATAATAGAGATAATGTTGGTGTAGTTTTGGTTTCAACAACCAGCATTTGAAAATCACCTAACATATGGACCATTATTTACTAGATTGACTTTGAATCATGGCAACATATTCAACTTATTTGTAGAATGTATTATATATTTTTACTCTTTTTCTCTTACTTTTCAGGGTGAATATATCCCTAGGGCCTAATGAGGACCGGTATCTTATGACCGGACTGCATACTGTGAAAGATATCTACTGTAGCTGCTGTCAGCAACTTCTTGGCTGGAGATACGTAAGTTACCATGAAAATTTGTGCCTTGTAGAGAAATTTGTAGAATGAGGTACTCTGCAGAGAACTGTTGAATAGAACCATGAGTTTGAATTAACAGTGCATACTATAGGAAAAGAAAAGTCTATGCTTCTTTGCACCCTATTATACTTGTGTTTGTTCCTTTTAGTCCAACTTAAGTAGTTTTCTTTGGCATCCAGACCATAGGTTCATTGTCCTATTACACATAATCCATTCGTGGGATGTGCACCATGCTATCTTCATTCATAATATGCATGTTGTCTCAGTGGAATATGTAGAATGTTTGGATTGACTAGCTGAGTGCCCGTGCGTTGCGACGGGAAAAAATTTATAACACTAAAAGAACACCATGCCGGTTTTAAAAGTAGTATAGATTTTACTGATAATGAAGACCTACGTGTCAATGAAAAGGATTGTGGTGGTGACAGATTCACTACCACTACCATAAACTACTTTTAAAGTAGTATAGATGTCTATTCTTATATGTGAATGGCAATGCTAGTGCTCAATTATTGTCAGCAAGCTTCACATATAAATGTGTGTCAACTGTCAAGTTTAGCTTTCAAAAAATATTTATGCTCTGTTTTAGACTTGTCTCGTAGGTAAGACCTACAGTTGACCAATAATCTTTCAAAGTAAAAAGGCACTACTGTTTTACTAGCTGGTCTTACAGGTCATAGATGAGTATTAAAATTTTAACAAATATGGATTGATTTTTAAACATGGTATCCACAAATGCTGTGGAGTATGGGAGTATGTAGGGTCTAGATTCTGTACAAACCCTTTTGCCTTGCCATGATATCTAGCTCATCACTGCAACTCCTGAACTCCATAGTCCATATGAGCATTCTAGTTTTGCAGTGATCCTATGTAATAACTAATAACCGACATTACACAGCTATTTTCTCATCTGAATCTCTGTTTTGTGACTCCCCAATCAATTTTGTCTGATACTCCTTTGAGCCCTATGGCCCATCAAGATTCACGGGACAAATCTTGCAAGTCGTTTATCAGTTTTGCCTTGTTCTTGTACCCATTGATTCCATTCTAGCAGTTATGGAATTACAACTACTAATCAGTACAACTGTATTCTGATCCAAACAAGCATGATGTGTATGGATTTTGTTTAGCAGGCATATTTGCATCCTTTTTATTCAATTAACACAGTTACTTGAATCAAGCTCTACTGAAATTCACTTGTTCAAACACCGAATTAGGTTATTTTTACACCTATACGCTAAATTGTATATTTAACCTTTGTTTCAGATATATGTGAGTGCTAATCTAGCTTTTGGTCATAGCAACATCACGCCTGCATTGCTGCCGTTTCATTTTTTTGGGGTAACTGGAAGCATTCATGTGTTCATGGCATTCACTCACCATCCTTCCTACTTATTAATAACACGATAACTGTGTATTTTGGGATCTATACAGCTCATTTAACCATTAGTAGTTGTCTCCATATCGTGTTGTCTTAAACTCTTAATCCTGTGCTCCGTTAGTCACCGCATTGCTTTTTCTTGTGTTATTAATGCACACCATGTAATGCACTGCAGGAGAAAGCATATGAAGAGAGCGAGAAGTACAAGGAAGGCAAGTTCATCCTGGAGAAGGCCAAGATGTGGAAAGAAGCCCGGTGAAAGACCTGGCGCGATGGAACACCTCAACTGTATTTATATGTACTTGTGTAGATCCAGACATTAGTGGTTTCCAGAACCAATTCAAAATTGTAACAGCCTCAGCGAACGAAGGGTTGTGTCATGTATAGCAGCTTACTGTAGTGGCAAAAAAGAGAGAATAAGACAGCTGCATTTGATTTGGGACGAAGATTGACACAATTTGACATGGTAGAGGATATCATCTTCTTTGTGGTATCAACTCACCAAAAATGATGAATTGCCAGGGGTTAACATTTGATTAGTGCTTTGGCAGACATGTCGCAATTTAATTTCACTCTTGAGATTTCTCTGGCTCTTGAGTCTTCGGTTGAACCTTTAATTACAAAAGGCGCTGATTCGCTAGGGTATATACAACTCCCTCCATTCATTTTATGGGATGTATTTTGATTAAAAAACCAAACCTCAAATATTTTGATCAACGATCAGTATTGTGTAAACATATTTGGTGTGTAACAATTATACTAATAGATTCGTAATT
>KE372968.1:92513-105053 GCA_000418225.1 Zizania latifolia | reverse complement strand
AATCTCGCCTTGAGCTTGACTGATGTCGTGTGGTAAAGGGATTGGTGCGTGAGTATATCAAGGTTCAAAAAGTATGATTTTGACTTTGTATGCTTTTGGGGGTCAATAAGTGCTGCTAGGTACCGCTATTGATCGGTGATCCGGAAAGGGTTTTCGGGTAGCGACCGTTTGCATATAAACCTATCGGGTCGCACGCTTAAGAGGATGTAATTTAAAGCTTGCAAGAATTGGCTCTTGTGCAAGTGGGAGATTGATGGAAATATGCCCAAGAGAATTCTGGAGAAATCGAAAGTTCTGGCCTGAGGCCGGAAGTTCCGGGTTCTGGTGCATCCGGAAGTTCTGGTTAGACCAGAAGTTCCGAGCCAGCCCAGTTTCGGTTTCTAGAGGAGCCAGAAGTTTCGGGCTGCCTAAAAACTAGATTCTGGACGAACCAAAAGTTCCGGTTAGGACCGAAAGTTCCGGGTCCAGACGAACAGATTAGATCTGTTAGGCTTTAATACTGATTAAAGGCCCACGAGAGGGCACTATATAAGAAGAGGATGGGCTAGCACGAAAAGGCTGCTGTTGCTTCTGGTGTCTAACCCTAATCGCCACCTCTCCTATCTCCTGAATCGCAATTATTGTGATCAATCTCCTGGATCTCATGAGTGGTGCTAGCACGCCGGCGCGAGGTGATCCTGTCCTGGACGTGTGGATACCGTAGAGACACTACTCCAATAGTGGTGCTCATCTTCCTTCCGTGGAGTTCGCCAGATCGTAGGATCGCATCGTCTTCATCGCCGGATGGCCGACGAACGAACGGAGCCAGGAGGAGTAACTCGAGGATGCGCTTCATCGACTCTACTTCCGCTGCCCGAGTGCATCTCGTGGTTCAAGGTAACAATTCATGATCCCATTACACGCATGGTTCCCAGGCTAACGGGATAAAATTTTGAAATTAAGCGCTAGCGTAGTTTCCCCATAACCCAACAGTGTCTTCGTTCGATTAATTCATCAATCAACTAATGTGTCACTTTATGTATGAAAACACTGATGTGTTGTGGCACATTTGTTACAAAGTTTGATCAAAATAGCAAGTTTGATCAATATATCTAGATGATTGTGGTACTTATTATTATTATTGATATATCTAATGAACTTTTGCTTTATATGTACAAATGTTGTGCCATATTTTTACAAATTAGTTTGTAGTGTTTGTGCTAGAGTTATTAATTAAGATTATTTTCAAAAAAAACAGAACACATCCAAGAATTAATAATACATCTATTAAACAGCATAATACACAAGGGTAATATTGTCCATTTATCCTCTACTCCTATATTCCAGGATTTTTAGAGTAGCTCAGTCTAACAAAACTCTTTTAGACCTATCCTAGATCACACATGGATCCAAAGTTAGCATCTGGATTTTAGGATCCAAAGCTCTACCAAACAGATCCTATATTTAGTGATATGGCAAAAAGTCTACTTCTGAAAATAAAGTTGTTAATGTGACGGGAATGAGCCTACCCTACACACATTCTATTATTTATATTTCTAGAGTGGGCAAGACTTCTCATATTAGTAGAGTGATGATACTGAAATCAGAATAACCTAGCGATAGGTAGAGATGTGCTAAATCTTTTAACCACTCCTTTGGTCAATGAGTAGTTCTTATAGGTTTGGTGGTCAGAGAGAGCACACTGATTTACAGTGTACATCTAGACTCCTATCAATCTCACTAAATATGTGTGCTTGTTATGGATCACTTCACATTAAAATGGTGTTGATCTTTAATATATGATATCATCATCATGACTCGCCAAAAGGGATGTTCCATACAACAGTCCCAAAATTCTGCCTAGCGAGGGACGTCCCGAGGAGGCGAATCCAATGACGTGACAAGCCAAGATAGTATAATACATATAACATAAATAATGATGATATATGTAATAAATAATATTTTACAACTATTTATGAGGTCTATTAGTAGTATATAAGAAGTACATGCTCTGTATGAAAAGTATGAGAGCCTAAGTTGTAACACATCTCCGTTGAAACACAATATGCACAAACAAGATGAAGTGGTATTATCCGCAAGGAGTAAACTTGGGTAAACACCAGGTTCATGCATGTGACTAGGGTTTTTTTACAACTCTTCAACTTCTACCACCGAACCGCCCCAGATTCATTCAGACAATCTGACAAACAGAGAACATCAACAAAAGTATATTGAGCATTTATTTTTTTAAATATGATTTACATAAAAGATCAAAAATTTCAAAAAATGCTGGCTCTTTCACCTATTGAGCCCAAGACCATATCAAATAGCAAAAAAAGATACGGTAATGCGACTTAGGGCCTATTTGGATTGGCTAAAACTAATAGTTAGCTGACTAATAGCTAGAGCTAATTATTAGCTAGCTAATAGTTAGTTAGCTAAAAATTAGTCCATGCCTATTTAGATATTTTAGATTAATAGATGGCTAAAGTTAATTTTACCATACTATAGTAATTGTGCTACAGTAATCACAATACAATAGTTTTTCCAAGGTAAGGGCAAAAGAGTAACATGATCTCTATTAGCTCAAATTAGTCTAATTTTATGGATTAATTGACTAACAATTAGCTAGCTAAGAGCTAACAATTAGTCCATATATTAGTTGCACTGTTTAGATGGGATAAAACTATTTTTTAGCGGTTAACGGTTAGTCACGTGGATCCAAATAGGACCTTAGCAATAGTCTTGTTTTATTTTTGCTGTTCGCTCCTCTAATTTCAAGTAGATGTTTTAAAATCGTGCTGCCATACAGACGGGATAAAAAAAAGAACAAAATGCAGTATTCGTCAAGTAAAAGTGATATTAGAATATTTATCAAAAAAGGCCAAACTGTTGCATTTTCATTTTTAGTAGTGTTTTGAACGTATAGTTAAAAATATGATGGTCAAGTGTGTGTATTATGTAGGATACCATGCATTGATGCATTCAACCCAACTAACTAACTGAGTATGACAGACCTGAGCTACTTCCATTTGTAACCAAGATCTATACGGTTCATCGAGGAAGAATAGTGAAAGAGAGAGAGGAAGCTGTCTCTCCTATGTGTATCTTGGGGAACATCAATACATAAGCCTTTTAGAACAGCTTAAATCAGGATATTATAATAAAATCAGTAGCAGATTGTTTGTAAAATAGAAAAACTATATATGGCTTAGTGAATAATGTCACCACTAACTTGTATTTTAGAATCCAATGTCTATCACTAGACATGCTAGACACATATCATAATATTGAATTTTCTTTATATTCCTACATTGTTTCAAGATTTTCATATATTTTTATTATTGTTTGGATTTTTTCTACATTTTATATATTTCTTCTATTTTTTGTATTTAAAAAACTGACATAAATTGATCGTATCGGCGGTTGCCAAGCCAAACCACTCGGTTCAAAATTTTGAAATCAAATTTTGAATTTTGAATTTGAAATCTTGAAATCAATTTTTGACATGTTTGAACCGGTTAACGATCAGTAACAGCGAGCTGAGCTGGACTGACTTGTACCTGGGCTTGAACGGTAACGATCGGACGGTGGCCGCCACTCGACAGCATGGCCGAGCCCCCGCCCCGCCTCCCCGCCTCCGCCTCCGCCGCGGCCGGCACGACGTCGTGGCCGGAGCTGCTCGCTCCGTTCGACCTCTCCCGCCTCCGCGCCACGCTCGCCTCCCGCCCGCTCACCCCGCGCCGCCTCGCGCGCCTCCTCGCGCTCCCACTCTCCCCGGCCACCTCCCTCCTCCTCCTCACCTGGTACGCCTCCTCCCACCCCGCCCTCTCCTCCCTCCCGCTCCGCCCGCTCCTCTCTGGAGCCGATCCCAACCGCGCTCTCTCACTCCTAGACTCTCTCCCTTCCGGGTTCCCGCCCCTCCGCGAGTCCTTCCTCCTCCCGTTGCTCCGTTCCCTGCCCCCCGGCCGCGCCCTCCACCTGCTCGACCAATTGCCCCGTCGCTTCGGCGTTGAACCCTCCTTCCGCTCCTACAACGCCGTCCTCTCCGTGCTCGCCAGGGCGGACTGCCACGCCGACGCGCTCGCGCTCTACCGTAGGATGGTCCACAAGGATCGCGTCCCGCCCACCACCTTCACCTTCGGTGTCGCCGCGCGGGCGCTCTGCCGTCTTGGCCGCGCAAACGAGGCGCTCGCGCTGCTCCGCGGGATGGCACGCCACGGGTGCGTGCCCGATGCCGTGCTCTACCAAACGGTGATCCACGCGCTGTGTGATCAGGGAGGGGTCGCCGAGGCTGCCACGCTCCTCAACGAGATGCTCCTCATGGGGTGTGCCTCAGACGTCAACACGTTCGACGACGTCGTGCGTGGACTGTGTGGGCTTGGACGAGTGCGCGAGGCGGCGAGGTTGGTGGACAGGATGATGATGAAGGGCTGCATGCCTGGCACGATGACCTATGGTTTCCTCCTGCAGGGACTGTGCCAAGCGAGGCAAGTGGACGAGGCACGGGCGATGCTTGGGAGGGTGCCGGAGTTCAATGTTGTGTTGTTTAACACAGTGATTGGTGGTTGTCTTGCAGAGGGAAAGCTGGCAGAGGCGACCGAGCTGTATGATACAATGGGTTTGAAGGGATGCACACCAGATGTGCACACCTACAGTATATTGATACATGGTCTTTGCAAGCTTGGAAGGCTTGGTTCAGCTATTCGGTTGCTTAGAGAAATGGAGGAGAAGGGTCGTGCTCCGAATGTAGTCACCTACACGATCTTGCTGCATTCCTTTTGCAAGAATGGCATGTGGGATGACACAAGAGCAATGCTAGAGGAGATGTCAACAAAGGGCCTTAGTATTAATTCCCAGGGGTACAATGGATTGATATATGCTGTATGCAAGGATGGCAGGATGGATGAGGCAATGAGGCTCATCCAAGAGATGAAGAGTCAAGGATGCAAGCCAGATATTTGCACATATAATACAATAATTTATCATTTGTGCAACAATGAACAGATGGAGGATGCAGAACATCTTTTTGAAAACTTAATTGAGGAAGGAGTTGTTGCAAATGGAATAACTTACAATACACTAATTCATGCAGTACTGCGCGACGGGAGGTGGCAGGATGCCGTGAGACTTGCAAATGAAATGGTACTTCATGGTTGCTCACTTGATGTTGTCAGCTACAACGGTCTGATAAAAGCCCTGTGCAAGGATGGGAATGTTGACCGGAGCCTTGTGCTGCTTGAAGAAATGGCAGAAAAGGGTATTAAGCCAAATAATGTTTCATACAATGTCCTAATCAGTGAGCTTTGTAAAACGAGAAGGGTACGTGATGCTCTAGAGCTCTCAAAGGAGATGTTAAATCAAGGGCTGACTCCTGACATTGTCACTTACAATACACTCATAAATGGATTGTGCAAAATGGGATGGATGCATGCTGCTCTCAATCTCCTAGAGAAGCTACACAATGAAAATGTGCATCCTGATATTATTACATACAATATTCTTATTAGTTGGCACTGCAAAGTCAGATTGCTTGATGATGCTGCTATGCTTCTAAACAGAGCAGTAATTGGTGGAATAATACCTAGTGAGCGCACATGGGGAATTATGGTACAAAACTTTGTCAAGAAGACACTTAACATTTTGGCTGACCAAGTTGAAGTGTATTAGAAGCATTTGCTTCTCTATGTTGTATTTGATGATTGTTGTGGCTTCTGAAGTTGCTGTAGCATCAGATGCTGGAAATATAAAAAAGGAAAGGGCATACCATGGTGTTTATTGTAAATTTCATCACGCTCGGAGACCTGGTATGCATTTCTCCTCTTGTTGGAAGTTTGAACCTTCCATCTGTTGACCCTTTAATTTATTTTTATTCTTTTGTTGATATTGATATACCCTGGCAGCTGTATGTCCAGTGGATGATTGATACTATAATGCAGATCTTTCATGACACATTTCAAGTCGTACTTACATACAAAAGGTAATAGCCCCTAAACTGAGCTTCCACAAATTTCCAATGCATAGCACCCTGAAGGTCAATTCTGAAGTCAAGAGATCTTATTTTGGAATTCATAAACTGTATTTGCTTTATGCTATTTTATTTTTCTTTAATTCTATAGCCAATATACCAAGCAGCATAGATTTAGTTGAATTATCTGTTGCACAATTGAACAGCTAGGGGACATAGTATATAAAAATGGTATCACTAAAGGAGTTGGTTAATCACTTGAATGTTGGCACCAATAGCCCATTGCCATGTGCCCATGTTACCATGAAGTTCTGCTAAATACTGGCAGTTCCAGTTCTTGTATACTTCTAATTTTGATTAAAAACCACCCCAAGATTTACCAGTTTGTTATGCTGGCTGAAAAGCCATGAGAGAAGAGTAAAGATTTAAGGTTATGCCACAAAATCGTGTACCTGGAACATGATAATACTTTCCATAAAGCTATTCTCTGTACTCTGACATGCAGTGTGGAACAACCCTGTCTTCCTGGGGTTGCCTGTGGCCTAAAGGACATTTCCTCGAACAAAACCTATTTACCAACATCAGCCTTTTCCAAATTTAAAAAGAATGCAGCATATTGTATGTGTCAGTCTCACTGATGCGTGCTATTCTTTTCCATTGCCATCATTGTTGTTACTGACTTGCTGTATGGATTGGTATCACTGCTACAGGAACAGACGTCAGTGTCGGGTCAAAATAGTTATCAGTGGTGGGTTCTGAACCATCACTGACTAGTCGGAACTAATAGTCAACGGCTATTAGTGGCAGTTCTGGAACCGGCACTGACAACAAGTATCAGTGTCTGTTCCGTAACCAAACCGGCACTGATACGCCCATATCAGTGCCGGTTCATGACACGAACCGGCACTGATACGTGCGTATCAATGTCGGTTCAATAATACAACCGACACTGATATGCTATTATCAGTGCCGGTTTAGATCACAAATCGGCACTATTGTGTATTTCATGCTAATTTTTATATATAAACCCCGCTGTATTAAGGCTCGTTAGATAGGGATTCTCCAAGCTGATTCTCAATAGAATTTGGAGAATCTCTACCAAACGATTTTTTTCTACAACTCCTCTGGTGAATCACTTAGAATCAATTTTTCTTTTTGTGAAGGAAAGAAGAATCAGCCAAAACGTAGCTTCTCTGGTGAATCCGCACCCTCAAATTGCAAAGTCCCCGCAGTTTTTCCAAAAATTTACCTGCCTACCATGCGAGTATACCCCAAACCTGACTCGCTCCCTGTTTGCCCTAGCTCACGCGCTGGCCTCCTCCCCTCTCCTCCCCGCCGCCTCCACCATCGCCCCCTACCCCCAACGTCGCCATTGCCGCTAAGGACCTTGGTCGTCACCATCGGCGCCCTCTCCCCAGGCCGCAGTCACCACTGCCTCGTCCCCCGGGCACCTACTTCACCAACGCCATCATCAAGTTTGGTTCGTGGAGATCTGCTTGCGGCGCGAGTCGGCGCTCGGCGCCATGGTGCATTACATTGCTTGGTGAGTAATCACAGCAAGGTGGAGCAAGACGACTTTTTCTACCAGTGGGAGCTAATGATGTTGTCATCCCAGTATTTGATGATGTGCCGACGAGTATAATTTTCTTATGCACTTGTTTCATCCATGCACTGCTTCCAAATGTTGATGAGGGCAGCAAGAATAAAGACGGTGCAGATTCTTCACTTCCATTGCCTGTATATGATTCTGGAAATTTTAACCCTTTTCATTTATTTGAGGATTTTGGATCCTCTGATGATTTTGCTTCGTCAATATCTGGGAGTAAAGTGAAATACACTGTGACATGCTATTATGCAAAAAAGCTTTGAACATCTGAGAAGGTCTTGCTGTCCATTTGAGCTTGATTTTTTAAGATCCATCAGTCGATGCAAGAAATGGGGAGCACTGGGTGGCAAAAGCAGTGTGTTCTTTGCAAAATCTGTGGATGATTGATTGATTAGATTTATAATTAAGCAGGTTACAAAGACAGAGCTGGAATCATTCTTTTCACCTTGGCTTTCCTGTTTTATTGATCACTTTGATTCTGAGAAAAAAACTTCATTCGTTGATTCCATAGAATTCTAAATAATAATAACATTTAGACCCCATTTGATAGGGATTCTTCAAGCTAATTCTTTGTTCTTGATATTTGAATTCCTAGGACAGTTTTGAGTTTGACAAACGATTTGCTATATAGCGATTCACAAGAGTACTTTAATTAACCAATCAACGCATTGTTTTCCTTGTATTATCAGAACTAGAAAAGGTTGAAATTCAAAGTCCAAGTGCAAATTATATGATATCTCATATTTTTTTAAGTTGAAGTATGAGAGTTCCAAGAATCAGAGAAACCCTAAAAAGTTAAGCATAAACTAGTCATTTCATACTAACATACTTTCTTACATGAATCAGAATCTAGTCATCTAGCCAACGATTTCACAGTTGATTCTAATTCACCATAGAATCACTTCACCAGAGAATTAGAATTAGAATCTGGAGCCATACCAAATGCACCTTAATTCTATGTCCAAATGCACATATATACTAAATTCATTTGCATAGCTTACATTATATTACACAGATAATATCAAATTAAATTAATATGACATATATTAACTTAAAATATCAGAACATATTTATATAAATATTTTTATAAGTTTTAAATGTGATGTTGTTCTTATAAACTCAAGTACGAGCTAAATTACTCCACATACATAATATTGAGAATCGTCGTAGGACACTATCCAAGCTCTTGACATCGCTCTTGGGGAATGCTCCAGTAGAAGGTCTGCATCACAAGCTCATGTTTTATAAGTTAGCTTGTGCTGTAGACCTTCCACTAGGGCATTCCCTAAGAGCGATACCAAGAGCTTGGATAGTGTCATGCGACGATTCTTTCTGTCTACCGGCCATGAATTGCTTAAGGTTGTACGATAAATTACACTACATACATAACAGCCTCCAGTGCACCATTGTTGATGTGGAAATAAAAAGCACATACCGTGCCAACAACTAGATCATTCGCTCGTAGAAATTGATCAAAACTAGTCGACAGGTAGCACCGTCCATCTGTTGACTTATGCAATGCAACTAGGACTGCTATGCTTATTGCTGCTAGCTGCTGTTACTTGGATCTACGAGGTCTGTTGTTATAGGTGAGGTGTGATGTACTTCTCATAATACTGCCTTAAAAAGTACTGTTATGAATAAAATGTGTTGGTAGCTAGTTAGATGAGACAAGTGCAAATATATAGATGTTTATAATTATGACATGTGCAAAGTGCTTACCACTAATTTCTTATTCACAATCGAGAGATTGATTGTATATACATATAAGTGAGTCCCGAAAGATAGACCTATCGAGATGTCTTACAGAAGAGCCTTTTTTTCTGGAGTCACATCTGTTTGATTTCCAAAATGACAGATGTTCTTTAGTTAGTCCATTTGCTCGGTGTCGCCCTAACTGGCTATCTGCTTCCCTTTCTTCGCAGCATTGCTAGGACCCTCACCTGCAATTATAAAAAACCACTTTAATTACATAAATAAAATATACATATCTAGTAAGTAATGTAAGTTTGCTATAGATACTGTGGTCGTTGTCTTCCACTTTCATCACGGTCTTCCCGTCACCAAAAGTATTGTAAATAATAGCCGTAACAGACAATGAGGGTCCCATTGTTAGTCCCACATAGTCTTCTTGTATTAGGCGGACTCGGTCACTAAATGCATCCCACCTTTTGTGAAGGTATAACATACATCCACAGCTCGCAACCTCAACCAAATTGGTGCACCCATATTTTGTTGATATCTTAAGGGTGTCACCAGCGTGAATGTTATTGTTATCGGCAAAGGGTTTTCTTAGAGTCTACAATAGTGAGATAATATCGTATGTGTTTGTTAGTTTTGTTACGACATAAATAGAATATGCAATGTACGATGTATAAACCTGGTGACGCCCGATGAAACGATGATTGATTTTCAGGAGGCAAATGTTAGTCGATTGATCACTTGGGACCCCTACTGCTGGAAGCACGTTTTCTAGCGGAAGTGTCCTGTTTATCACTTGGGAGGTTTGTTATGTCCCTAATTCATGTTATATTTGACAACGATGAAAAAAGTACAATAATACTTTTGTAAACCCTAATAAACAAAACTAAATATCGTTAAATACATACACTCTATCAAAAGGATACTCAAACATACACATGCACACATTATTTGCATACACTCCATCGAAGGTATACTCAAACATATATATATATATACTTGATCATTTCAGCCATCAAAGGTGTACTCAAACATATACATACACTTGATGCATGGTAAGGTACATACACTTGACCATTTTAGAAGTATACTCAAAAATTGTATACAAAAATTGCAAGCCAAGGTACATACACTTGATCACAAAATTAATAACTTACAGAAACTCACAAAATTCACAAAATTGTATCTAAATAATCCACTTACAGAGATTCACATTATATACACATAGAATTAATCAACTTGTAGAAATTCATTCGGGTCACTGACAAGAATAATGGTGGTATGAACAAAACCCTAGCTAAACCCTAAATCCAAATAATGTGAGAGATTGGTGGCATCAAAACCTTGCAAGGCTGGAGACGGAGATGGCCAGACGGAAGAAGGCGGAGGCGGAGACGATCGGACGGCAGGACGGCGGACGGTGGAGGCGAAGGCGTAGGCGGCCGTATGGTGGAGGCAGAGGCGGAGACGGCCGGACCGCAGGATGGCAGGACGATAGGATGGCGACGAGCGAGTAAACAATCTACGAGATGAAGAAAAATGGCTAAATGCCAACACACATATATATGTATATTCGAAGGATATCAGTGTTGGTTTGAATGGAGAATCGACACTGATAGTGACATAGATTCTATAGAGAACCGGCACTGATATGCACTATCAGTGTCGGTTCTAATTGGAATCGACACTGATAGTGTGTTTTAGTATCGGTTATAGTTAAGAACCAGCACTAAAGAATATTTTAATATTAATAAATAACCATATTTTATTTCAACATACAAAATTTACTCCTAATAAATACATATTTTTTTACTGTATCAGATGAAACGTTTTTATACAACATTTACAAATTGTTATTAACAAATACAAACCGTTTTACTTTAACAATTTAAAAATATTTTACATCATAAATAAAACTTTTTCTGTTAACATTTATAATCTATTATTAAGATTTACTATTGATCATATCCCTAAACCATTACCCTAAGCAAATAAAATACACAATCTTGAGCAAATAAAATACATAATCTTGAGCAAATAAAATATATAATCTTGAGTAAATAAAATCACAAAATGATTAATATTCTTACACAATCTTGATTAAATAAAATACAAATTCCATCCCTAAACAATTAATGCTTCATGGTGGTCTCAACGTATGTACATAGCTTCCTCGGTATCATCAATGAGAGGTAGTTCAACATTCTCTCTAAAAGGGGAGAGGTCATCAAATCTATCATACTCTTCTTCATTGTTAACACCCTCGACTCCAACAATCTTTCTCTTTCCTTAAAGAACCACATGATGCTCCTCCTTGTTTGTTGGGTCTGAGTCCTTCACGTAGAATACTTAAGCAACATCTTTAGCAAGTACAAATGGTTGTTTCGCATATCCGGTGAGCCTGAGGTCAACAATAGTCATACCATACTTGTCAACCTTCACGTCTCCGGGCAGTCGTATCCATTGGCATCGGAATAGAGGAACCTTCAACTCACCATATTCAAGCTCCCAGATCTCTTCGATGAATCTGTAGTATATCTTCTTACTTCCAACGTGGTCAAATACATCGATACGAACACCGTTGTTTTGGTTAGTGCTCTTGTATAAAATATATAACTATTAATCTCATATGTGTAGGACCGAAACTAGCGACCAGAGGGGGGGTGAATGGGCGCAAAATAAAAATAAAGCGGAAAATAAAACTTCTGAAATTTAAGTTTCAAACTTGCAAGTGACTCGATGAGAAACAGTCCAAGATTGGACAAATAAAAGTCACACCTGGCAAGTCGATACTAAAACTTCAGAAAAACTTCCTTAAAATCAAGTGTCTGACTTGCTGGTGACTCAATGAGATTATGCGTAAGACTACGCCACAAAAGTCACACCAGGCAAGTCGAAACACAACTTCCACTTGACAAACACTTGAACACAGCAGCGATAATAAATACAAGTATCGATCAATATGTATTCATGAGGGAAACAAATGTTCTCACAAAGAGAGAAACATACAAATCGCTCTCATTCAAATTATCGAATACTTGTAATATTGTTAAGTCAACAATCAAGGTACCTTGTAGATCCTCTCAAGCAAATCAACAAACACTCAATGTACACAAGAACACACAGAAAAATATTCGCAGAGTAATCTAAAAATAAAGCGCTTGTAGACATTCTATCAAACACCTAACTTGCAGTGCAGATTTCTTTGAAGCATTTCATCAAGCATGTGGTGTGCACAAGAGGTATACTGAGATTCTTGGTGAAGAGGATGGCCGGAGAAGTTGCC
>KE372968.1:66995-78858 GCA_000418225.1 Zizania latifolia | reverse complement strand
GTCGTTGTTGCCACAGTCGTAGCTGCCGGTGCCATCGCCGCTGCCGCTGCCACCGATGTCCTGCCGAGGAGCGCTATCGACAGCGACGTCTAGCATTGCGTCGGAGCCAGCAGCACCGGTATCTGAACGGGCAGAGTTTTGCTTCGCCAAGTTTCTAACCCAGACGGTGTCGTCTTCGGCCTGGAGGACCCTAGCATCCTCTGAATCCTCCTAAGCTTGCATGACTCACGCAATGTACAAGTCGTTCGTGGTCATCGACAAGTCCTCCTCAGACATCCACGACCACGAAGAAGATGTGGAGCAAGATAACATGACTGAACACAGAAACAAAAAGTAAGATGAACAAAATGTAGGGCTAAAAACGAAAAACAGAACAAGACGAGAGTAGATTGGACTTACCGAAGCGGAAGAACAATGGACGACAAGTCGGTAAAGAAGAAGATGGTGTGAAAGTAGTACATAAAACAACGGAGTACATGGACCTTTTTATATAATCATGTCTTTAGTACTAGTTGCGAAGACAAATTGGTACTAAAATACGATAGGCTTAGGTCCCGAAGAGACGCAGGTACGAAACTTTTGCCTTTTAGTACCGGTTCACATTATAAACTAGTACGAAATTTGGATGCACAGTTAACGAGGAGACGCATGCCATATTTTAGCCAACTACTCCATTACAGACGGGCGCGAAACCACATTACAGACGTGAGCGACTGTAGAGATCATCACCGTATCAAGTTTTTGGATTTCCTTTTCTGAACTAAAATTTGTAAAATGAACTTAAATTAAAACTTGTGATGATCGATCACGTACACCGCATTTCACAGAATAACAGAGTTCATTAAGTTAAATATAATACTGCTCCACTTTATTTAAACAGTGGGTAATACAAAAGTCCAAACTATATAATAGCTAATTAATTACAACAGTTTAACGATAATAGACAGTGCTGGTAGATGCAAAAAGAACAGATGGCACTCATGATTGATTCTGCATTTCTCGCTGCAGAAGGAGAGCACCTTCGGAAGCCATGGATTTTCGCAGCCGCCGCAGCCACCGCAGCCACCGGTGCCGTTCGTGCAGATGTGCGGCATCATTGCTATGCTGGGTTCGGGATCCCACCACACACCTACTGCCCGACAGACCCTGATAATCGAGCGTTCACGAAGATGCCAGCAGTGCTCGTTGGTGCCGAACCTCCTGCGCCGCCGCACACCACCAATGATGAAGGCCGCCTTGTTCGCATTCTCGCCTTACACTAGTCTTATGAGCCGCAACGCGAGCTCAGTTGTGGTATCCTCACGGCTGTACTCGAGGAGGACGAGCATATAGGTAGCCATCTTGTGTCCGGCCTCGGTGGACGTACGCAGCAGTACTTCGGAACTAAGAGACGACAGCCCTACACCGAAGGCTAGATACATACCCACTATGAAGCATGCCTCCATGTGGTCCGCGTCTACCAAAGCGAACAGCAGACGTCGATACCGAGAATATTCGCGCCAAGACATCTGGGACCCTCATGCGCCAGGGCAATCCTCCTCCTGATGGCGCGGTCGTGGCAAGCCTGGCGCATGGTCCGGCACACTAGGCACAGTCTCTTGAGGTCAGCTAGTGGTGCATCGGAGGTCTCGACGATATGCCGAGCGATCTCCACGGTGATATCATACGGTAGCCCGTTCAACCGACTCGGCGCCATTGTCACCGCCTACTATACGTCGATCTCTCCGCCGACGGTCTAGGAAGAAGGGGGCTAGAGGAGTGCTAGTACTAGTCATGCCGGTGATTATAACGTGTGATTAGTACTGCGATCAAGCATCATCGGGAAAAAGAAGTGGTACGGTTGTTGCGGGAAGTGAACCGTCGCCTCGGGACTGAACGAAGCAGTTCCATCGTCCGTCAGTGCGCGCGGCTCAGCGCGTTTGCGTGTATCAATAAAGCAATGGTTTTGAATCTTTAGTACCAGTTTTCTTTGTTACTCGGCACTAGAAATACCTTTAGTACCAGGCCATAAATAACACCGGTATAAAAGATACATGATTATGAAAAAAAGCACAGATTTTATTTCAATTTCATTTTAATTTCAATTAAAATTCTAGTCTACTAATTTGGATTCCTTTTTAATTGAAATTCTAGTCAACTAATTTGGATTCTATTTCAATTGAAATTCTAGTCAACTAATTTGGATTTCATTTCAATTGAAATTATTCACATTCTTCACAACTAATTTGGATTCTATTTCAATTGAAATTCTAGTCAACTAATTTGAATTTCATTTCACTTGAAATTCTTCACAACTAATTGGGATTTCGTTTAAATTGAAATTCTTCACAACTAATTGGGATTTCGTTTAAATTGAAATTCTTCACAACTAATTGGGATTTCGTTTAAATTGAAATTCTTCATAACTAATTGGGATTTCGTTTAAATTGAAATTTCTTTATAACTAATTTGGATTTCATTTCAATTGAAATTCTTCACAACTAATTTGGATTCCATTTCAATTGAAATTCTAGTCAACTAATTTGGATTTCATTTCAATTGAAATTCTTCACAACTAACTTGGATTCTATTTCAATTGAAATTCTTCACAACTAATTTGGATTTCATTTCAATTGAAATTCTTTACAACTAATTTAGATTTCATTTCATTTCACTTCAGATGTCCACTGACGAGTAACACAAGATGATTTTATTTCAGCCAATCATAATAGGTACCAATAATTTACACCACATAACAGATGTTGTTCTAAGCTAAAGTATATACACAGTTGCCTACAGTGCACCATTACTGATATGGAAATGAAAAACGCAAATTATGCCGACAAATATCTCTTGTGCTTGCAGAAAATGGTCAAAACCAGCCGTTAAGTAATAACGCCCATCTGTGGATTTGTGCACTGCAATTGGGACTGTTGTGCCTGCTGCTGCTATCACTTGGATCTCTGTGGTCTGTTAGTGTAGGTGAGGTGCAACATATTTCTCATAATACTTCCTTAAAAAATAATGTTACAATTAAATGTTCTGTAGCTAGTTAGCCGAGTCAAGTGCATATAGCTAGGTATAGATGTTTGCAATTATGACATGTGCAAAGTGCTTACCATCGTTTTTTTCTTGATGGCTGACAGATTGATTGTGCAGATGTACAATTGAGTACTGGAGGATGTCGTAGCCGAGATGGCTTGAAGGCGATCCTTCCTTTCGGCCGTTAGATCTGTTGGATTGCCAAAAAAACAGATGGTCTTTAGTTGGTCGGTGTCGCCTGCTTCTCTGGATTTCTATTTCCCCTTCTCAGCTGGCCGTGCAGATCCAATAACGTCATCTGCCATTATAAAAAAGCCAGTAAGTACATATACAAAATATGCATGTATGTATATTAATCAATGTGAGTTCGTTATATATACCGCTATCACTTGAGTCCACTCTTATAGCTAGTGGGGCGTTCTCTTCGCCAAAATTATTGAAAATGGTAGCCCTAGCGAACAGCAGGCTCCCATTTTTAGTACCACATAGTCCTCTTCTACTAGACAGACTCGGTAATAAAATTGACACCACTCTTTACCCAGACAGAAGGTGTTTCCACATTTTTCAACATCGATCATATTGGTGTAGCCATCTCTTGTTGATATCTCAAGAGTGTCACCCTCATGCATGTTATGGAGACTGATGAAGCTTTTTGGTAGAAACTAGAACAGTGAGATAATATCACATCACTTTGTTATGATTTTGTTACCATATAAATAGAAAATGCAATGTATATAGGGTAATACTTCGGCGGGTAAAGTTGACTTTTTCCATATACATACGATGTGACGCCTTTACCAATGACCAATTTTCAAAAGACAATCACTCGGCTCATAAGCCGGCACCTAAAATAGACAATTGTTAAACCAATTTTACGTGAGATTATACAAAAGCTGACGAACTAATCCACATTGCATTCATCTGTATTATCTCACTTGTATTTATAAATTAAACTAAGATACATTACATAACCGGTACTAAAGATATAGTATTGGTCGACCGACGCAGAAATAGAATTAATAACATGTGCATTACAGTACTAAGACAAGGATGACTACATCTATAAATAGCATTTGTAGTACAGATCAGCCAAATAACAATATCTCATAATGCAGTGTTCAATCAACCCTAAAATAACTAAAAAATGAGAAAAATAGCATATCCTGGTGGTGACCGACCTATTGCTGGAAGCACGATGTCTGGCGGCACCACTTGGGAGGCTTGCTATGTCATTGCCCGATCTGGATCGTCGATGAGCGGTTGGCTGGGCTAAACCCTAAACCCTGAACTGGTCACACGGGTGGAAGAAGAACTAAAGAACAGAGGCAGAAATGTGGAATATGAGATTTTTGGGGATATCGAATACATTAGAAGAAAGGTTTAGTACTGGTTCGAGATATCACCTGATGCTAAAGTTATTAGCATCGATTAGTGTGCCGACCCAGTACTAATGCGTAGACTTTTAGTACCGGGTGGGTACCCCAACCGGTACTGATAAGTTTAGTACCAGACGGTCTCCCAACCCGATACTAAAACTCTTTATTAGTACCTGTTGCGGCTACCCGCGATGTTCTCTCTCTTTTTTGACCATTGCAGACGACTTTCGGTACCAGCTCCAGTTAGAATAGGAACTAAAAGGGGTGGATGAAAGGTCACTTCTCTAGTAGTGGTTCTTTTAGACTTACGCATAAGTATTAAGAAATCAACTCAAATGATTTTGTTATCTCTCATTTATTCTACTTTGAAAAATATAAGTTTTTTACTTGTGAGTGGTAATATTTATTTTACAGGGATAAACATGGAAAAAAATAAATTTAAAAAGATTTATATTTAAAAAATGACAAGAAGGCTAAAACATCTTATAAAAGGAATCGGAGGTTGTAGCTAGCTACTCCTGAATATGTTCTTAAGCTCATTGGATTATCATTAATTTAGACCATTAAAGTGTCAACTAGGAATCTATATAGCTAGCTAGAACCTTATGTCCTTATGACCATGAGCCAGTATAGTCTTTGCATGTTTCTCAGGAACCTTATTATGAGTTATGACCATGAGCCAATTTAATTTATACATGTACTCTTTGTACGTACACACGTCATTTGACTGAAACAATTGAAAGCTTATGCGTAGACTATATTCATTGAATTGCAGTTTTGTACTGTGGCAACTACCGTAAATATATACTCGCTCCGTCTATAAATAAGGCGTGCAGATATTTTATAAAGTCAATCTTTTTTTACTTTGACTCATAATTAAGTCAAAACATGTATTTTTATGTTATGCATATGATATAATTAAATTTATGTAAAAAATAGTTTCATTTGGTATTACTTTTTTATAGTTTTTGCTGACATATCATGAAAGAAATTAATTTTTAAAGTTCTATATTTAAAGCTATCAAAAACTTATAAGCCTTATGTTTTTAAAAAATTAATTTGTATGTAATTTAATAACTGTTGTACAACGTCTTGATGCATGTATGGATGATTCCTCAAACCATATATAACAATAACAAAACATTTTAATCCTGAACAAGTTGAGGTAGACTAGAGTTAAAACTCAACATGAGTTATTAATCAAGATTCATGCATATAAATAGCTTCTCTGTATGCACTTCTATTAGGTTAAATTTTTAGAAATATTTTATCATTTTAAGTCTTTTTTTATTGTCTCCTTCCAAGTTAATTATGGTCTTCCCTGTCTCTCCTCATACTATTATCGCTCCGTCTCAGGATTTCATTATGCACCGATTCTTCTAGAGTTCTCCATTGGAGATATGCAAATCATCTCAACTGGTGTTGGATACGTTTTTCTTCAATTGATGCTACCTCTAGCCTATCACGTATATTGTCGTTCTGGACTCGATCCATTCTTGTGTGCCCACAAATCTAACATAACATACATATTTCTGTAATGCTCAACTGTTAAATATGTTATCTTTTTATAGGCCAACATTCTGTACTATACAGTATTTAAGCCTAATCTCTGTTCTATAGGACTTGTCTTTTAGCTTCTGTGGTATCCTCTTGTCATATAGAATGATATGTGCTTGTCGGCACTTGATTTTGATTCTATGGCTAACATCTCTATCAATATTCTTGTGTCTTTAAAGCATTGATCCTAAATATCGAAAGATAACCTTTTTGACACTACTTAATCCCTGAAACCATATGTGACAAACAAATCATCACAATCAAGGATCAATCAAAGCTACAAAATAACATTTGTTGGGTCACTCATCATCTGTACTGGCAACACAGCCAGCTGCAATCCCGCTGAAGAGCATGAATATGAGTACTTCTGTCTTTGATGTTCCAGACAACCAGATTACTTTCTTCAATATATGTATCTGCTTCTGCTTTAAACATATGTTTAGTTCTAGGGTTCCATTATTTGGATCCATGCATGGCTACTTGTTATTAGGGTAGGGTAGCACATACTCAGTTGCATGTTGTCCGTCTGAACTAATCCTACTTTAATTAATGTAGGCGTGATCACCTACTAAACTATATACGTAAATACGTAAAGTAGTTGTGAAGGAACTTAGTTACAGGTGTGTTTTCATTGTCGGCCGGTCAGACTTCAGAGATATGATTGGTCTTCTAAGCAATTGACATTTTGGCATAATTATTCCGTCCATTGGTTGAGTTGTACTTTAAGGAATGAACCTGTATAATAATATTGTGGCAATTCAATAAAAGGACGCTTAATAGCAAGCCATCATTTATATATGTATATTACCTTACACAAAATAATGTCATAAATATTATAATTAAAACTAATAGTTAGAGTTATATTTTAAAAACAATATTATATCAACATTATTATGACAAGACAACACAAGTATATGGACCATAGCCACCCAAACATAGTTATTTGGGGATTGAGGAATACATATTACATTTATACCCCTACTGGATTTATACCCCAAAGACTGGTTGGTGTAATATGCCTTTTCTGCTATTCAAAGAGCTGGACCTGAAATAGGGTTAATACTACTGTCAAACAAGGAAGGAGGAACACAAT
This sequence comes from Zizania latifolia, assembly GCA_000418225.1. Lineage (NCBI taxonomy): Eukaryota > Viridiplantae > Streptophyta > Magnoliopsida > Poales > Poaceae > Zizania > Zizania latifolia. Next base: position 71,811 of record KE372968.1, on the reverse strand, counting down.
TTTCCTTGAAATGACAAACTTGACATGCCTCCTTCTCAAACATCACTTTGTAATAAGGACTTATACCAACAACCATGGAACCAGAATGTGAAATGGAAGCTCAATTTAGTATGCTTGTAAACTAGTTTTGCTTATTTCTTGGAGTGAGACAGGAATTTTTAACACCACTTCCACTGACAAAAATGAGTGAGCATCACAGCATTCAATTTGTGGCCAGAAAACATTGAAAATAGGATACTTATTTATTTCTTCTTCCTTATGAGAAAACTCCATTTTATTACCTACAACTATTTCACCAGAATACATTTCGACCCGTTTTAATATTTTACTCGTACCTCTAAACTACTCAAAACAACTAATAATATTTTCTAACGATTTTATATTTTTATTTTGGTTTTAAGTTGAATTTATGTGTTTTTTGTGGGAGGATTAAAACTACTACCCGTTCTCAAAATGACGACATTTTGGATATTAATACGGTCTCTAATCGAATTTATCTTTTTTACTTTCTTTTCAATTGATTTTTTGTGAGAGGATTACAATTACTACCTCCGTTCAATAAATGATATTTTAGACATCGACATCCAATACATATGTTTCCATGCTACCTTTTCTAATCATATATTTATAAAAATTATTAAGAATATATCCACATTAAAATATTTTCATGACAAATCTATTAATATTATTATAATAGTTTCATATTATAATATTTTTTATCTATTACGAAGTACTAATTTAAAAACATTAACAATTTAAAATTTCGACATTTACTATGTTTGAGGACGGAGAAGGTATTCGTTGATGTGGCTTATCAATTAAATGATTATTAAGCGACCAAACGCCATGATTATGCGGTCGCGGGGGTCCTTCTCTTGCCGGTAAGCAAGCTCCCGATTGGCGTCTTCTCCATTAATCAAATCCCAAGGCACCACCTCCCCTTTCGCGGGCCGACCACTCCCCCCTCTCCTCTCTCTACGCCCTTCTTTTCTCTCTCCTCTCTCTCTCACTAGCAACTAGCAAGTAGGAGTAGCTCGCCCCAGCCCAGCTAATCGACCACTCTGTTTCTCTCATTCTCTCTCTAGCGGGAGCCACGGGTGCGGCGTCGCGACGCGGGAGGACGGGGCGGCGACCGCCTTGCGGCGAAACCGGGGGCGGCGGCGGCGGTGGCGGGAAGAGGGGCCTCTCCGGTGGTGAGGTCTGCGTCCGAGGCGAAGGAGCGGGAACGAAAAGGTTTGTGCTTTTTATGCGAGCTCTTTCCTTTGCCTCGGTGGAGTCGGTGTGGGGGGCTTCTCCTCCTCCCGGGTTGCTGCTCGGATTCTCGCAAAGTCGCAATGGTAGAGGATCAGAGGGGAGAAATGCAGGAACGGTGGTGGTCGATTTCTCGCGGGCTGCGGCAGATCCGGGGAGATTTCCACTCAAATCTTGATTCTTTCGAGACCAAGGGTCGGTGTGGTTGGGGAACTTTTGCTCAGGCGTGTTTTTTTTTTTTTGGTGTGGATCTGACTGCATTTAATCGACTTAATCAGTGAAATCCTTGAGCATTTGCAACAAGGAAGTGAATTTTGGTTAGAGATGTACTCGTGAGTTACTGGGGGAACTGTTCAGTGCAAAAGGTGCTGTTTTTAGATCAAATTTACGGTATTTTGAGAATCCTGTTTTGTTAGTGGTTAGATTCGGTGCTTTTAGTAGGTGCGATTGTTTTCCTTTTGGGATTGTTCAGCCAATGTTGGTGGAAGTTCTTGGGTCTCTTTATGTGTCCAATGACCAGTCTTTACAGCAAAGGAGCTTGGTTATCTTGATTAGATCCCTGGGACCATGTCTTTGAACCTAATGGTGAAATCCTGTCAATGCTAGTGAAATTTCCTTGTACTAAAAGCTCAATCTGTGTTTTACTGTTTTGCATTTCATCTTCAGTGAACCACGTCTTTAAGTCGATCAGGTGGTTTTGGTGTGCTGCATCATACATAATTTAGCTTTAAATCTTGCACTTGGTGCGCAAGTGCGGTATTTACTAGTAAATTGCAAACTACCAAAGCTTTTTAGAAGGTGCGGTGGATCTGAGTTGTCTGGGGTTTGCTTCTTGATTAAATTCCAGAGCCTTTTCAGTTAGTTGGATATGCTTTTGGTTGGTTGTTTGTACAACGCTGATGACTTTATTATTTATGGGACATTTGAATATGGTACAAAATTAATCTTTAGAGGAAAGATGAGACTTTTTGGAGGTAATGTTGTGATTTTAATTATTTTCACGTGAAGGCAGAACCACAAAATGGTAGATTATTTTCTGAATGCAGCCTTTGTAGAATTCTTGCATTTAGACTCTCTATGGATATTGTTTGATTCTGTTTTCTGGAAAGTGGGAACTTTGCAGGTAATTATGGAACCTTTATTCTGCTTGGTGTCTCAACTGTTTTTCATTGGATCTGAACTGACTTGCTAAAAGTTTAGAGCTTTCTGTTCTTACAAGTGCCATTTGTTTTCCGTTTTAGAAACTATTTGCTTTGTATAGTGTATGAATTGTGTTGAACTGTTGATTCAGTATGAATAATGAACAATCCCTTCAGCAAATTTGCTAGCACATGCAACTGTGTGTCATGCTTGTTTATTTGTCATATGAGTTATGCCAGTACATATTTTGATGACCTTGCTTCAGTTTCATTTGCAAAATCAACAAAAAGGGTTTATTGCTGAGGAACATGCATCCCCTTCCCGAACAACTATCCTTTCATCTTATTTGTGGGGTATAGCAATCTTTCCTGGCAGTTTCCATGCAAGTCAGCTATACATTATAACCAGACATTTTTTTGTTATATGGGATAATGAAATTTTGTTAACTCAATTGTATCTGTGCATATCTTTTGCTTCCATCCGGAAACTAAAGATGGTTAGATGATTTTTGGGTGCGTTGATATTTTTGAAGCTAAACTAGGATTAGTCCAATTATGGGAAGCAGGACCAATGTCTAGTAATTTTTTCGACCTTTGGCTTTTTGGATGCACATAAATAAATAAAAAAAATCCAGTTTCTGTGCACCCTCATCTAGTCATTGACATTCACATTCCTCCCATGACATAATTATGTTTTCATGTTGTAAGTTGATTTTCCATACAGTGTTTTTGCTAAAAAGGTAATTTATGGTAAAACACTAGGATTAGATATGAAACTGGATAGGAGCATAGGACTGAAAACAGTAATAATGTAGTTACTATATTTCTTTTGATGACTGTGATTATGAAATTGTAAAAGCCAGTTGTGTTGGTTTTCCTTTTGTACCTTACTAGCATGAGAGGTTCATGTTTTGTTCTTTTTAATGAATGTTGTTTATTTGAAAGGAGTATGGATTTTATTTATTCTTTGCTGCTTTCTTTCAGATAAAAACTCTGATCCTTCTAAAAATGAGAGATTTTAAATTATAAGGATTTTCCTTTCTGGGAATTGCCTTGATACTGGCACAATGTCAAGGGTACGAAAATGGAAGATCGAAAAAGCCAAAGTAAAGGTTGTCTTTCGACTACAATTCCATGCTACAAATGTAAGTTGCAATGCATTTATGTTGAGACCATTTCTGTTCTTTCTGGGTGTTCGTAAACTTTAAATTTGATTTGACCATGCTTTCTAATTTCGGTTTAAAATTTTATATTAGGAGTTGTGCAATTTTTGTTAAATTAGTCAGAATTGTTGCATATTTGTTTCATCCACACTTGAATAATCTTGTCTTGGATTCTTGTTTCTGTTGCAGGTTCCATCAACAGGATGGGACAAGCTATTTTTGTCCTTCATCTCTGCTGATACAGGAAAAGTATCTGCAAAGACAAACAAAGCAAATGTGAGGAATGGAAGCTGCACATGGCCAGATCCTATCTATGAAGCAACACGGCTTCTTCAGGATTCAAGGACTAAGACATATGATGACAAACTTTATAAGATTGTTGTGGCCATGGTGTGTTCTAGACATTGTTTTCCCTTTTGTCCTGTATCTTCATCTGTCAAGCACTGGCATGCATCGTCCACTAAGTAATCTTTACCTTTTTCCCTGTTTCTTGAGAAACCAGGGGACCTCTCGATCTAGCATTCTCGGAGAAGTTGATGTGAATCTTGCCGAATTTGCAGAAGCACTGAAGCCTGCCTCAATCACACTTCCTCTTTGTGGTTGTGAATTTGGGACAATATTACATGTATGAATTTTACATAAATCATCATAATCTAGCCTGATAATGTGGCAAATAGTGATCTTACCAGTTTGTTCTCTGTTTTGTGTTTGGTTGCCTTTTGATTTTCTTTCTAACTTGTTCTTTAATGAATGCTATTGCAGGTCACAGCACAACTTCTTACAACCAAAACTGGCTTCAGGTTCAGTACTATGCAACAATGAAATTATTTTAATCTATTGGTTCCAAGTCTTATTATTTCTTGCTTACTACAGAGAATTTGAGCAACAAAGAGAAACTGGTGCCAGAAGTTCTCAGCAAGTAGTGAACCAAAGAAATCATGATCCTTCTGAAGTTGCTGTGGCTTCATCGGATATTAGTAGTCATAAGGTTGGTCAATCCTATTTATGATTTGCTCACTGTTGCTGGTAGGACCTATCTTCCGAGGGCGTAGATGGTAGGGATGAGGGGCTTGCTGCCGGCTGTTGGTGCGTCGGCGGCGTGTGGGCGCCGTGATGGCGGGCGTGTGGGAGAGAGAGAGACGGCTGCTAGGGGAAACCCTGGCAACAAGGCTGTTGCTAGGCTTGCTTTATTTCATGACCCTTATGGGGTATTTATAATCCTAATACAATCTAATCTGATCTCTATCTTTAGAAACAGAATAA
>KE372967.1:228511-257497 GCA_000418225.1 Zizania latifolia | reverse complement strand
TCTGGCCCCCGCCGCCGCCGCCTTCGGCCAGGATCTAGCCACCGTCGCCGCCCCTGCCCGCCACGGATGGTGTGGCATCACTGTGGTGAACAAGGGAAAAACGCCACAACAACATATCATCGCTTTAGCGATGATACAGAGACACCATAACAACTATGGATAAACCCTCAATGAAATCCAAGGAAACCTCTACCAAACACCTTGTGGTACAGACAACGATTGAAGAAGACCCTAGTAGTTACAAAGTTCATGTTTAGTCTGTTAACAAATAGAGCATTGTTGTACAAAGTCATGGACTACTGCTTTCTGTCTAGACCAAGTAAACAACCAGTGCAATCAGTGATAAGTCACTTGAATGCCCGAATGACCACCCACCGCAGAGGAATGAAAGGCAACAATTAATTTAGTACGCAATGTTTAATTTGTACCTACCCATATTTTACCTTTGTGCTTAATAAGACCATCTGACAAAACATAACCCTGATCATTGCTCCCTTGAACTGAAGAAGTACACGTATGCTACGATAGTAGAAAACAAAAATTTCTACCACGCACACTAGGACATTATGCGAGAGAAGAGTCATGGATCGTTACCAATAGACGTGTAGAGCAACAGAAGTAGAGTTGGAGAAGCTGGTCCAACCACGCACGCGTCGAGGTTGTAGTGGAAGTAGTTGATCAGATCGTCTCATCCACGTGCGATCTGCTTCACGCCAAGTCAAAGGCGATCTGATCAGCACCACAATGCAGCAGCGCATCTAGGGGTGGAATGATGATTGCAAGCGTACTAGCACTTGCGCATGGCTAGGGTTTGGCTTGGGAGTGGTGGCAACTAGGGTTTTCTCAAGGTGGACAGCAAAGGCACATAAGCACACACCACCGTGAGCCCCTCACTCCTATAGACGTTCTCACTTGGTCTCCCTAGACCGGTGCCCCGGTTGGGTTGAGTGCGGAGTCCCCATAAGTCGGCTAGGAGTTCCCGAAGTTATTGCCCAGCATATTTCTGAGCTGATCGAAAATATGGGCTTTAAGCCCTTGGAGAATCGTGTCGTTGGCCCACTCGCACTGTCCATTAGCTCGAGGGTGTGCCACATATGCATACTTGACTTCAATGCAGTGCTCCTCACAGAACTCTCAGAAGTCATTTGCAGTAAACTGAGTGCTGAGATCAGTGATGATCTGGTCAGCACATCAAACCTGTACATTAGGAGCATGCTAGAACAAACAACTGATGAGAGTATAAATGACTCAACACAGTGTGGAGCACTTGCGATTACAGAATGCATGGTTCATAACAAAAATTTTCAGCAGTTTTTCATCCAAAATGGATAATGTGAATATCTACTTGACAGACTTGAAACCCCAAAGATGCGTTCATTAATCTGGCACAAACTGATACCGCACTTAAACATTCTCAGGCAGACATGCAAATATCAGTACAAGTAGCAAGAACAAGTGTTTGAATATTCTCGAACTTTATTTTAAGTAATAAGGAACATGATTAAAGCTCACTGTGAATACTATACACAAGTCAGAACATAAAGTTAAAAAATCTGCACAGGTCAGAGGTCATAAAATAGTTCTACATAATAGCAGGTTACCAGACTTGAAGCTTACTAGTTAGTGCTGGCTAAATGATATGTCAGTTAACTTTGCACAAACATGGGCATGGGCTCGTGGCCAATGGGCCAAAGGCCCAAGAAACTATGTTCTGTATTAACTTTTTTATTGCGAATATTTATCTTGCTCGTGTTACTATTGGCGAAAAGTACGAGTACACATACAAAAGGAATTATGAGGCACGAATCACAGTGAAAAAGAAAATCGCAAGCTCTGACCATGTACTGTGCCTAGTGATTATTCCACATCTCAAAGCTGTATTTGTATATAGCATGCCACAGGGGCAAAAATTCCACATCGCAGTAGTTCAGTTATACCAGCTCAAATGAACAAATGGAGAAGTGTGCTGATGAGAACAGTGGAGTGGAATCCACATGGCGCAGGTCATGACTTAGATTCGGCACCAGTTGAATCAGAACTGAGAGTGACACAAGGGAACCAGTATCTGCGCTTGCCGTCCCTGTGCCCATCGTCGATCATCGCAAGCCCTTCCTGTTTGTGTAATACAGTTCAGTTACTTCAGTTAGTAGGAAAGGGATATCAGAGATATGGATGCCAAAGAATTTCACGCTCAATTCTGATCTGGTCATAAGTGTCAACAGACATGCGCATATATGCATGTCTGGCTCAAACAAAGTGAGATAAGAGCTAACTTGCATCAAAGTGAGATATGGTCATAAGCGTGGTTGCATGGGTGTGTGGATTCACCAGAGTTCCAATTACCTAACTTGCATCAAAGTATCAAACAAAATTGCTTTTCTTTTCTTTTCTTTTGGCACTGGAATGAAGTACACAGGTTGCTATCGTAGAGCAGAAACGCAGAAGCAGAACTTACCTTGAGCAAAGTTTCAAGGACGTCAATGGTACGGCCAGTTGACCATGTGAACTTTTTCTCAACTTGTTCTATGGTGACAAAACCTTCAGCCTGCATGTGAATGATGTTACAACTAGAGGGACATGGTTATTATGGTACAGGTGCATTATGCATACCAGGCCAGCAATTTATTTTTTCTAAGTTTAACAACTTTGTTGTGCATGTCACAATGTTGACAGAAATAAGCACAATAAAAAAAGTTTTATGTGGTATAATAGTGCTTTGACCTCCAACCTAAGACAACCCTAGTAGAAACTATTAAAAAAGCATTCACATGCTTGTATAATGTACTTTAGCATTTAATTATATGCAATTAAAAGATAGATGCCAACAAACCTGAGCTAGCTCAAGTATCCCATTGTGATCTTTATTCAATTCAGTAGGAACAGAACGGACAAGCTTTTTCTTCCCAACAGAAATTACTTCAAAACCACTACCGAGGACCTGCAAGTTCACAATCGAAGGATCAGAAGAGCAACACATCCATTCTAAGTACATCAAATAAAAATTTATTGAACCAGGATCATCTGTCAATTCAAGTGCAAACTTGTCTAAATGGCGTGAATGCAATCCTAGGATTCCCAAAAGAATTTGTAACTGGAGAAATTGAACTTAAGAAAATACTTACCTTCAGCTTACTTATAGCACGTAAACAATCATCTGCCGTTAATGATCCAAGATCAGCTTTCCTCTTCTGACATAGCTGTTTGCGGAGATCTAGCAAGTCAATCAAGCCACCATTGTGCGATCTGGTTGCTATGCATATATCAACAATCTGAACTCCTGATACAATAGACATGGATGCCAAGCAGAGCGTAAAAGGTCCCATAACAAAAGAAACTTCCAAGCTGAAAACAACATGTAGGTATCTTAAACTAAGTATACCAACCCAGTTCGTAGTAGAAGTCACCAATCCCTAGAAGTTCCGCCCAAGCTCCTTTATTTGAAGCCAGCGGGTCTACTCCGACTTTTGCACACATCTCATGGAACTGTTGTCTAAATAGTGGATTTTTACGGATATCATTCTGCACTAGCACAACATATACAGAGAGTTACTAAAGAATTGTATTATGTTTTGCCAATTGAGTTCTATAGTGTTCAGTGTAGCGCATTGGTAAAAAATGCAAATATCACCCCTGCTGGAACTAGAGATCATGAAATGAGTGAAATTTAGAATTTACCACAGGACATAGTAATGAATTGTCACCTAAGCAATACCAAATGGTACCAGATGCAGTGCAGCATACATCCAGCTGTTTTGGCACGAAATTAGTTCTTTTTATTTACTTGGTTTGATAAGGAGGAGATTCCATAATGAAACTAAAATGGTATAAGTTAACCAATGAGGCAATAAGCCAATAAGATAGGTGGTTGAGCAAATTTGGGCATAAAGCATCATGTGCCCATAATCCATGAAGCAATCTACAGATCTGTAGCTACAGAAAGCTCCGGATGATTTCTTTACTTTGGCATCCTTATCAGATATCAAGATTAGGATAGCTATCATGGCATAGCTATGAAGTGCTATTTCCATAATTGCAGAATGATCACAGTAGTATTTCTTTTCTTTGCTCTATTTTCCAGCTTTAATCACAATAGCTCAGTGCTAGTATATGTTGAGCACTTGGGCCATGCACAAATAAGCTGTTTAGGTTCCCTTGTTCCCAGTTGGATACACAGTGTTAATCAAGAGAATGGTAGTAACTGCATTTTTTCATGTTTGCTGAAACAACCATTTTGTTTGTTCGCGGCAGTATGAAGATTATAAGAATTCAACCAAAAAATATACAAGCATGACTGATATATCCTAATCCACAAAATCAGTACGATCGTGAAAGCATATCATGTGGGACAAACGAATAGTGTTGTAAGATTTCTCATCAAATTCAACTAGAATACAGGAGCAGAGAATAACCTTATGCTTGCGCGCAAATTCTTCGAGCTGCGTCCGGAATGTCGCAAGCTGCTCCTTCATGACATCCGTCCTGACCTTGGCCACATTTTCCCCAACCAGCCGGAATTGGTCCTAAAAGTTTCGAGAACACATTCATCTCAGGATCCACAGGAAAGGAAAAAAAAACTTTTAAGCTAGCCAGCAAATAAGTGCACATACGCGAGTAGCCGCCGCGTTCTGTAAGCCCGCGATTCCCGGTCGCCTCCTCATTCTTGCTCGTTTAAATTACGCACAAGCTGCAGTTGCAGAAGTCCAGAAGAACCGATTAGCAGGACGCCTCTCCCGAACGGAGATCGATTCGATCTGCCCAGCGTTTCGCTTGTGCCATTGGCTGAACATAAGGCGCACGTAGCAGAGAGGTTAGGGCTGGCGGAGTCGGTACCTCGATGCGCGACGGCCTCCGGCGACGGTGGATCGGAGCGTCTCCGGATCGGGCCGGTGCGGGCTCGGAGCGACCGAGCCGGAGTCTCTTCCCTCTCACCTCCACCAGGCAACCAAACACCCCGACGCGGACCCGTCGACGGCGAGATATTGGAGGCGTGCTAGGTGGCCCAGGCTCGTGGGGGAGGAGGGGGCAGCGGGCAGCCAGAGAAGGGAAGCGAATGGTAGAGGCAGAGCGGCGGAGACGGTGGCCGTGCGACGGCGGAGGACGGCGACGTCCTGGACCAGCGGGTTCAGCAGCAGCCAGCAGGAAAGAGGCAACCAAGTCTGGCCCCTGTTGTTGCCTTTTGGGCCCCACAGATTTTGGGCCCGTCTGTAATGAGTGGGCCTTCCAAAGTAGATGGGCCATGAGCTCCAGGCCCGCACGGCCCAAGTCTTACGAGGCCACGCAGGACCAATGTGGCAATTGGGAATTTTTTTTAAAAAAACAATACTTTTATTCGAAATTATAAAAATGAGTCAGGTTTTTTAAAAATTAAGATTTGATCACGTACCTTCTCTTTAAATAAAAATTGAGGATTTATCTTCTACATCTCACTGACATGTGTGATCTTTTCATGTTAATGACATGCCGACCAAGAGAATATATGATTACATTTTTTCTTTAAAAATTATAAATTTTATTTTCGATCCATCAACCAACGGTTAATTGGAAACGCATGGTTAATAGGAAACGCAGCCGATGCCCAATCCCAGACTAGCAGCCGGTGCCTCAGACTTTGCTGGCTAAAACGTCCAATCTGTGTGCCCTAGCCCCTCTTGCTTCCAAGTGTCGACGCTTGACCCAAGAGGCGACAGATCTCATCGTGCTAGTTAGTATGTGTTGTGTTTTTTAGGGTTTCCTCTTGCTTCAAAGCCTAATTAGTTAATATGTCTAAGCTTTTGTTGTAATTCTTGCAGCACTAACTGATTTTAGAACTTTAAATGTTTTACCTTTTTATATGAACCAGTGATACCAGCCGTTAACCTAGCTATAAGTTGGATTGGTAGCGGTATGTAAAACTACACTAATAGAGTTATAGTTGTTATGTCTATGATTTTAGAGTTTGGATTTTGGATAATTATAAATTATAATCACATAAAGTAGACATGTAGTTATGCTCTTTCTAAATTATAGAGGTGTTAGATAGTGATACAAGCATAGTTGTTGCTTCAAAATTTACAGTGATACAAAGCACCTTTTTGATTTAGCTCATGAGCTAAACAAGTCAGCTCGAGCTAACAAACGAGCCAAGCTGAACTAGCCCTGTGGCTTGTTATCTTAACGAGCTAAACCAAGCTAGCTCGTCATCTTAATGAGCCAACTCGAGCTGGATTGAGCCAAACCGAGTCGGCTTGGTATCGAGTCCTAGTTCCATCGTTTTTTAAGAATTTTTTAGTGTAAGGATGAAGTTATTTTATTTTTTAGTTTGAGAATAGAGTGATTGCTCTTATCATCCTTTTCTCTAGTTTGCTCCTCATCTCCCTACCCACCTCCATCGTGCCATTCGTCTGCTTCTCCCCGATGCTCCTCAATTGCTCTGCTACCATTTCTCACCGTTTCCTACTGCTCTTTAGCCGCTCACTATCACTGTAGTAGCTCTCCTCTGCTCTCCCCTCGCTAGCGTGATAGAAATATGGCGATTGTGTCTGATAAAGTTTTTAAGATAGAGTTATACCAAATCTTTGAAAAAATATTTCATCAAATAAGATAGCTATGTTCCCTCAATTTTCAACCAAACAAGTAAGTGAGATGGAATAGAACAGTTCTATTCTATCTTGGTCTCTAATTAAATACATAGATAGGATGTGTTTGATTCAATTTTTCATCTTTTTGATTAAAAAGCTGAAAGCTAAACTAAACAGATCACCCACTAATCTAGATTCTAAAAACATACCAAATTTCTCATATATAAAATAAAAGTTGTTGTCACCTTAGATTTTGCTTATTCTCAAACTAAAGTTGAATGATAAATACCCGCAATGCTATTTATTACGGACATTACACCTAGGCCACCGTCCTGTTGGCCAGGCCATCGCCCAACCCCGATGTCTCGCCCAGTTTCGGCCACCGTCCCACTCCCCGGCCCTGCGCCGCTTTGCCTGGCTGTCTCCCCGCGTGCTGGAGGAATGGAAGCAGGAAGAAAGGGAAAGGAAAAGAGAAAGGAAGAAAGAAAGAAAAAAGAAAAAAAGAAAAATTTTCTATAAAATTTTAAAATTTTAGAAATCGAGGGATTTCTATGATTAAAATCAGGTGTTTACTCTGAGATTTAAAAAGGGCAAGTCTTTCGTCGAAAGATCTTGGAATTAATAATTTTTTGATTTGGTAATATTATAGTTAATTTATATATCTCCGTAAAACTGCAAGTAATAAAATAATATTTATTTTTTTATACTTGTAAAATGAGGAAAAAAGAATTTTCCACGTTCGCTGCCTACACATAAATCCACGTTAACTCCAACAAACAACTTCATAAATTTTTTATAGCCCATAATCCACAACAGTTTTTTTTACATCTCACGTTAGTTTTATCACATCTCACAGCTCACAGTTTATAGCTTACAGTAACTTTTTTAGAATTTACAATTTAACAAAGACACCCTAAATTCTAAATTTATGGGTCTCTCACCCCCAAAATCAAATGAGATCCTCTGCAATCACTCTTATTATGATTTTACCACTAACACGTGAGCTTAATGGTACTGAACTCATATGTTAATGATAAAGTCACTTTACAATTAACCGCAAAGAACCTCTCCTCAAGAACCGGTTCTGACAGGCAACACTCTGTGTCGCCACGGCGCTTTCGACTATCTATCCTAAGGTCAGATCAGTTTTTCAGGCTTCAGCTGTAGTTCAGCCTACAGGGAAAACTGGAAAGCGTACGCACAGCTTTGGATGTTTAGCGGCAGAAATCACAACGAACGAAATAATCATCACATGGTAATAGTAACAGTTTTGGGAACAGGTCCACGGGAAGAATACTATTGTCCAGCCTTGTAGGCGCCGCTAACACACGCATGCTGCTACTGCTTCTCTCTTTTGGGGTTAAACAGGATCTATGGTACGTGGTACAAACATAAAGTCAATCAATGTATGTACACTGACTGAAATAGTAAACCATGCTTCTCCATAATAAACCGGTAAATAGATAACATGCGAGACATGGTGCCAAAGATTCGCAAATAGAGAGTGATCCTCTTATTTATATGAAATGCAGAAAAATGATATCGACATTCGTCACCGGTGTCATAAATCATAAGCTCTCATCAATTTAACTGAATGACTGACCAACTAGTTGCGTTAGGTTGCTGTGTTGTCATCCATGTTGAATCGTCGAAAAATCTCACAGGGCGCGCTGCTTTCACTAGCTTCTCGACAGCGCCTCCTTTGTCTACAACAGAGTAGAGGCCACCGGTGCTGGTGTTAAGGCCATGCCATCTCTTATGTAACGTGATACATCAGTAAAATCATCTCTAAAATTGTGCTAGAGAGTTATTTAAACTATTTTTAATATAGGGTTTAAGAGTTTACTGAGTTATATAGACTTATTTCCTTAAAATAATAGCGTTGTTTCAACCAACATACACTATAAGATCACCAGAATGCAGCAGTTGCTAACTCATTTTATCTACACATATTTTTGCATGCATGCACGATATGGTCTCTGCACACAACTGCATTATGCAGCAGCATGACCACCGACCCTCGTGATTCTGATGGATCACTATTAGCGTCAGCTGCCTTTTTACCGGCTAACCTTTTTGTTCTTTGCAAGCTGCAGATTTTTCAGCATGTGATAGATGGAGGACTTTCGAGTTTCGATTAGGCGTCAAACAGTAAGTCTGAAAAGCACTGGTCGTTGGTTACTTTTAGACAGAGATGAACTTCATGCATGGACAGCTGGTTGCAGAAAACCTTTGGATTCTATCTAGCTATCGGTCGTTGAAATGAGATCATCTGAATACAGCTGTGCAGAGGTAGTCATCCTATCTTAACTATTCATACAAGATTTAATCGTGCGAGAGTAGGGTTTTATGGTAATAGGACCCACTTCGTAATAGTCGGACAGTGAAGCTTCACGACAACCAAGATGAATTTTACACCGTCAAATCTCATCTGAGCAGCTCGAATAGAACGACTGTCCTCTACAGTCGGCTCCCCGATTGAGGAGCTGGTTTCTCGGTCGATCGGCCGTTCCAAGAAGAACGTCTCTATGCAGAAAATTGTACAAGAACAAGGTAACTTTAATGATCTCTTGACGCTAACAAAAGCATTTCGCACTTTGACAATCAAATGTCTTATGAATTTATACTGATTGTTCCGATGCGTTTCCGGCCAGCAGCTAGCCACCCATGAACTGGAGAAGCGTATAGTACGTCTTCGATGGCAGCTGGCGTTAGGCGGCGGCAACAGTGACCGGATCGGAGCAGCTGATGCAGGCTGCAGCGACGTCGTCGCCGTCGTCGTGCCGTGCATGCTAGCCGCACACGGCCGGTGCCGGCCGGCCTGTCACTCCCAGCTAGTGTCCCATCCATGGCAACTGGCTACCAGCATCTTCCCAGCGCAACAGTCAACAGTGGCCGCCGTACCGTACGTACGTTGACAGCTGCTGCGACTCGATCGGGCACCTGCGTGCGTTCACCGTCTTCGCGCGAAATATGGCTGCATCCGCCGTGGTTGAGAGATCTTGAGATCTCCACGCATCTGTGCTCTTCTGGCACCGAGCACCGGAATTGAAATCGGGATATGATTTACTAGTAATTTAAGGTGGATTTTAGTGCATTGGACCGATGATGGATCTAATATGCATGACAGTTCGATAATAGTTAAGAAGTCCGAAACCGATAAGAAAATATGATAGTTGAATAATGATATGACATTAGAGATAAAATATATACAAATATCCTTATAAATATGAGATAAACAAAAGTCTGATTGAAATCCCTACATACTAGAAAATCAACTCACACTACCACACAAACAGTCTTTAGTGATCGACGGAGCTTTACTGACGGATAATTGATGTGCGTCACTAATACACTTTTAGTAACGGACCGTATACAAATATCCTTGTAAATATGAGATAAACAAAAGTCTAATTAAAATCCCTACATACCAGAAAATCAACTCACACTACCACACAAACAGTCTTTAGTGATCGACGGAGCTTTACTAACGGATAATTGATGTGCGTCACTAATACACTTTTAGCGACGGACCGTTTTGGACGCATCAGTGATGTTGTCTTATTAGTGACGGGTCGTAATTTAGCCATTAGTGACGGGTTGAATTATCACCCGTCACTAATGGGCATGACGGGTGGCAACTATCGCCCATCACTACTGATCCAGTGACGGGCGATAGTTTCTGCCCTTCACTAATAGCTAGATCATTAGTGACGAGCAGAAACTATCGTCGTCACTGATGATGTTTATAAATAGGTAGATACTAACAGAACGCTTTCATGTCGCGCAGAACCCTAACCCTAGCGGCCACGCCTTCTCCTCCGCCATCGCGGCCTTCGTTCCATCATGGCCTCCTCCGCCGATCTCCTCTTCCATCGCCGACCCTCCTCGCCACCGCCTCATCTCGTGCATCTTTCTTCTAAGGTCCTCCTTAACCTCCTCCTCCTCCTACTCGTCCGTGGAGGCTAGGGTTTGTTGCTTTGTGAATATATATGTTGCTTTGTGAATATATATGTTGCTTTGTGAATATGTTGTTTTGTGAATATGTTGCTTTATGAATATATATGTTGCTTTGTGAATATGTTGCTTTGTGAATATGTTACTTTGTGAATATGTTGCTTTGTGAATATATATATGTTGCTTTATGAAGATAAGGCTATTATAAGTATGAGGGTTTGTTTATTATGGTTTACATAAGTATTATTGTATTTTTTCATCGTTGTCAAATATAACATGAATTAGGGACATGGCAAGCCTCCCAAGTAATCAACATGACACTCTCATCGGACAACATGCTTCCACTAGTAGGCGGATCCCTATTGTACCAACTTATGTTCCTGACAGTTGCTTCATAAAGATCAATCATCAAGTCAACGGTAGGCGTCACCAGGTTTATACATTATATATTGCATATTCTGTTTATGTGCTAATAAAACTAACAAACTGATACGATATTATCTTGCTTTTGTAGTTTCTATCAAAAATATTTGACGATATCAATAACATTCACGCTAGTGACACCCTTAAGATATTAACAAGAGATGGGTGCACCACAGAGGTTGAGGTTACAAGCTGTGGAGGCAGGGTATGTCTCTACAAAGGGTGGTCCGAATTTAGTCAAAGAGCTGGCCTAACATAAGGAAACTATGTGGTAATAATAATGGGACTGGCCCCATTGACTGTTGTTGTCAAATTTTACACTAACTTTGATGATAAGAAAGCCTCAACGATTATAAAAAGTGGGGGGACAAGAATAGTGGTATCTATATCAAACTGACATTACTTACTAGACATGCATATTTTGTTTATATACTTAAATTGGTTTTTTATAATGTCAGGGGATGGTCCTAGCAATGTTACGAAAAAGAAGTGAAAGCGGATAGCCAGGGAGGTCGACACCGACCAAATGGACCAATTAAAGAACATATGTTATTTTGGTAATCTAACAGATATAACTCCAGCAAGAAAAGCTCTCATGCAAGACATCTCGGTAGTTTTATCCTCTGAGACTCGATTATATGTCTACACAATAAATAACTCGATCATCAACAAGAAGTCAGTGATAAGCTATTTGCACATGTCGGTGGTTAACTCGATCATCTATGCACTTGGCCTTATCTAACTAGTTTTATTTAAATTTTACTATTATAGTATTTTTCAAGATAGTACTGTGAGAAGTACATCACACCTTACCTATACAGGCAGATCACCGAGATTCAAGTGGCAGCAGCAGGGTCTGAGACAGTCCTACTTGTGGTGTATAAATCCACTGATGGACGGTGCTACCTAACTACTGATTTTAGCTAATTTCTTCGAGATAACGTGTTAGAAGTTGGCACAGTATGCGACTTCCATTTCAACATCAACCATGATGCACTTGAGGCTGTCATGTATATGGTATAAACCTGAGGTATGATGTCTTCATATCTATCTTTTTTTTGTACTGATAACCATTGTGCATATTGTGCTGCTTCTTTTCTTTAGGAAGAATGAGTACAGGGTGACCATAAAAGAGGCTGTAAAATTAGACATATACAGTCTTAAATAATTTATGACGGGTAGACAGAGAGAATCTCCGCGCGTAGGACACTATTTAAGCCTTTGATATCGCTCTTAGGAAATGCCCTAGTGAAAGTTAGAAGTTAGCTAGAAGTTAGAAGTTAGGGAGTGCTCTTATGGAACTTTATTTTAGCCGTGTAATTTTTTTGAGATAACGAGTTAGAAGTTAATATATATGATATTAATTTGGTTATAAATCTTCTGTGATAAATTATCTGTGTTCTGTGACGAATTATCTATGATGTGCTTTGAAATGTTGGATATGTTGGTTGCTAAATCCTGACTTTGATTCAGGATACAGCCTAAAAACAATTATTTTTTTCAAAATGACTATAATATTAGTGACGGGTGACAATAATCACCCGTCACTAAAAGATACTTTAGTGACGGGTAACATTACGACTCGTCACTAAAGAGCCATAGCAGGTGAGCCGATAGGCCCCCTTTAGTGACGGGTGAATATTGTCGCTCATCAGTAAAGGTTGACCCTTTAATAACGGGTAAACATCTATCACTAATGATGTTACATTACTGATGCGATAAGAGTGACGGGAGACTTGTCCGTCACTAATAAAGGTTATTACCTGTCACTAATAGGGTTTTCTATAGTAGTATCAATTATGTTTTTATATTTGTAATTACAATCCTTCGACTATATAAAGAGGACAAGGGACCTCTCCAAAGGCAGATCGCCTTAGCATCCCAGCATATATTCTAGCTTTCAAACCTTCTTATAGCTTTAGATCTAATTTAGAATATACAACACATAACATATGATTATTATCCTTCGTAGACTGAAATTTGTATAAATCTCTTGACTCTGTTTTGAGTCGACCATTTAGCCTAAAATACAATACTACCCTACTACATAAATCACCACCGCATATACCATCATTGGTGGACTAATCGGTAAAACATCAACATGAAGCTAATACAAAATGATCAGGTAACAAATAGATTAGATAAATTAATATGAACAACACTGATAAACAACATTTTTTTATTAAAAATCATATTTTTAAAAGAGAGGCACGAATAATCTACTTGAATCCACCCTTATTAGCTAAAAACATGACCTAGATTGTTTGGAACGTGAACTTTGTCTCTTTTCAGGGTGGCTCCGATTCAATCAGAAGTCAGAACTGAGGATTCTCCGGAACAAAAGCCAGTAGCAAAGTGCGTCGTTGTGGACACATAGGGAGCAGCAGATCTACGGTGAGGGGAGTTGCGATGGGGTGGTGTGTGGGGACGAAACAGCTCGTATGAGAATAGTTAGGATCTCAGTCGTTCCGTGGCTGGGATTCGATAATGTAAAGTTATCTTAGCTGTTGTGAAATCTCACCTCCAACTACTATAAAGTGGGTCTAGCCACCGCTCAGATTCTAATAGGACGGCTAGGATTCGTCGACCGTACTCTACCATCGGCTTCCGGATCTCATTTTGGTGTCTGTGTCGGGGTGCATTGCAAGGCGAGGCGATGAATCTTGTGACTTCACGAGCAAATAAATTCTGACGGTGGACTTTAAAGTTCACTTTAATAGAATTTGTTTTTGAATCGATTTTTTATCATATTATCTAAATTTTCATTTAGCTTAGTCCTCCCGTGTGGCATCAATTTAGATAAGATTTTTACGAGAAAACTTTAAAACCCATTCTGCAGAATTTATTTCCGTACGTGATGGGCTGATCTAGGTACGTGTCTGTGACTGTGAGCAGCGCAGGATGGGCAGCCAGCCAGCCAGCACAATTTATTGGCCGGCCGGGCACAGAGTGAGGGGAGCAGCAGCAGCTCACAGCTGCACGCCCATGCAGTTGATGCCATGGTGGTTGCAGTTGCATTGGCACGAGAAACCCCTCCCATTTCATCTCATCACTGACGAGGCAGTCATCTGCTACACCAGACCAGACCACCGGCCACGCTGCTGCTCCTAGCCAATGCAATCTCAACGTGTGCAGTGGTGCACAGTTAGCGCTGTTTCTCTCTCTTTGAAACTTGTTAATCTATACTCCCTCCGCTCCTTTCAGTTTCTAAAACATGTCATTTTAGACTTATATCTAGATGTCTATATCCTTGATAGTATACGTACTAATTCCTCTTCATCTTCCGTGTTGTCTTTACTCTCACACTGTATTTAATATGGACAAATAAAAAAATACACACTAATTAATCACTACTTGATCTGAAATCATATCCAAAACAACTTGCTTTTTGAAACTGGAGAGAGTATGTTCTAAAATATAGCAAGTTTTAAACATAGTTACTTATATTAAGAAAATAATTAAAAAGATCATATTATACACTTTTAGGTGGGTGAGTATGGACACGTGAGTGGTTGGATAGAGTAACAATGATTAATCAAGTCTAGAAACAGTATGATTTTTAAGATAAAGCTATATTTTATAAGTACTAAGTTGTTATATTTATGATAAATTTTAGACTCTAAAATTTGTTACATTATAGGACTGAGAGAGTACATCTGAAATAGGAGGCTGCAATAATCAGTATAATGCTCTCTCCACATTCCAATTGTAAATATATTTCGAGATAATACAAAACTTGAGTTTTTTTCTAGATTAAGTAGAGGGGTAAAAATATTGTAAGTAGATATATTTGGGATATTTTATCACTAGAAGGACATATTTGGTATAACTCCAGTTTTAAAATACATGTTAGAAATAAAGTTTGTATGGTAAAATAAGGTGGTTTAAATGTTATTCTTAATCTAAAATAAAAATTAAATCTTTCAACTAAATACTCACAATATATTTGTTGTTCCAGCTACATTAATAAATAATTTTTTAGAGTAAGTTTGACCAGCTCTTAATATAGAGTTTTGGAAACAAGTCTAACCACTGCACCTTGCCACCCATGAAGTTACGATATGTTTTAGGGTAAAATTTTAATCGCTATAAATAATTATAATTTGGGACCGATGATGTTAACAATTTGATATGCCGTGCATGCTAGCGGCAACTCTAGGTGGGAATGAACGATCAGCTGGCAAAAAGTAGCAGAAAAAAGCGAGATTATCTCGGTGTGTTGCTGTCATGGACGGACACGCACTGTTGACACCAACTGCAAACACGTAACGCAACATCATTAATGTCAGCGTGTACATAAAGAGCCAGTATCGGACAGCCGGTGCACATTAATCAACTTAGGGCATTATCAATCTTCCGTGTCAACTAGTGTCCATAACATTAAATATGTTGTTATATAAGAAAAAACTGATTTGACAAGCAAGTTAATAAGGAGAAAAAACTGATTTGACAAGCAAGTTAATAAGGAAAGAGAAAAAAATCATAAAAACTATGTCTTATACAAGAAACTAGATCTTCACGACAACCCAAAAAAGCAAGGAGGGGATTAGAAAAAGAATGAGAGAGAAGATAGATGATTAAATGAAAATATTTTTTAAAGAAACTATCTATTAAGAATGTGATGTGTATGGATGATGTCTTACTCCCTCTTTCATTCAAGACATCATCCATACACACTATAGGTTGAGATTGTCCTTATGCTGCAAAGTTAGACAAACAGCAAAGGACACGTTAGTAAGAGCAGTCCAACCCTTTATGTAGAATGGTGTTTTAGATATTTATTAAACTGCTACATAGAAAAACATCTGACGTGATAAGAAAATAAAAGAAGAAAGAGAATAGAAATTAGAGAAACCACAGTATCGTCATAATATCTAAGACTGAGATGAATAAAGATTGAATGGGAGGCGGAGAGAGAAATTAGAAAGGTATAGAAAATTTATTGTAGGCCCACACTAAGAAATCAGTGTTAACAGTATAGTTTATAGAGATGTTGTCTTACTAACATGATAAAATAAGACACCATCTAAAAAACCCTGGGTTATGAATGCCCTAAGCCAGCTTGGCCGGTTTGTTTTAACTTAAAATTATAATAATAAACTTATTAGTTAAGAGTACAAACAAAAATCAGCTTATTACAATCCGTAATATAATATAAATTATAGATTATAATATTTTAATAAGCACGTAAAATCTAGTTTTTTAAATTATTATCCAAATTCTAGCTACGAACGATGCCTAATTAACATAAGTTACAGAGAAAATAGCAAGGCATTACGGCCATGCTTCTTAAATTCAGTTTTACGTACACGCGCGTACGAACCCCTAGAGAGGAAAAGTGAAGCTATAATTAATTGAACACTTGCTCCAACAAATTAAAGAACTAGCTAACAATTGTTACCACTCGATCTCCAGTGAGTGATAGAACGACAAATCAATAAATTTCCGTTGTTTTTCCGGGTTTGGGTACGGTGACCGATGATGTCGTGGTCTACTTGAGGTGTTTAGTCAACATGAAACAATATCTAAGCACTGTTATGCTTTTTCATTTCGTTTTATCAGAACGAGATGTAACCAGAAGAATGAAGTCATTCCTGCCGCTGTAAAATATTTTCAATCATATATTGGCAAATAGAAAAAAAATGATGATTTGATTGTTTGTCGTTCTATCTTACATTCGTAGATGTGTCATCTGCACATATATTAAATAATCAAACAACTATTTTTTAGTGTTAAATCATTAAATATTAAAAAAATACTCCATTGCCCGGAGACAACGAGTAAAGGGGGTTTAGTGGACTTTTCCTTAAATTGATGAAAAATTCATTCAAACAAATAGTATAATTAAAGCGAGAGAAATGGAGAAATTAAACCTGCGCGCCCTGTAATCTCGATTAACTTGTCCATGGTGCAATGGTGGTTAAACATATGCAACAACAAGCGTGTAGAGGATTAGCTTCTATTTCTTTCAACTTGATTGTAGTAATCCGACTTACAGAAAAAAGTTAAATTATATCAGTTTATTGAATTGTTATAATCTACACACTGAATTATAATAAACTAGCATAATAAACTGATATGCGTGTTTCAGCTTAAGAAAATAAACTAGATTATTATAATTCTAAACTAAAACAAATAGACTCTTAATCACTTCAGAACACAACATGTTTATAAATCAACTCATTCCAACATTATGCAAATTAAACTAGACAAACACAAACGATCTTGGGGATCTGATCAGTATCGTTTCTCTTCTCTATATTTCCCCCAAATTTGGAGAGCTAAAAATTAAGAACCATTCACAAAATGGTTAAAGCAAGCTGCTAGATATAAAGGAGATCAAAGCCCTAGGGTTTTTCTTTGACCAGAGACTAAGTCAATACCCGAACCACCACATCAGCTTTGAGGCAAGCCTAGCGCAAGGTTCGTTCTTGACTTGATCCCACTGCAACTCACCCCGTTGCTCATCTATGCAATAGTAAACTCCACACCATAACTATATATATAGCTTAATTAATTTTATTTTTCTCATGCCATCTCTAGGAACACGGTCAAGTTGCATGCACCATCCAGTTTAGGTTAGCCATGCTGCTGTGCCACTCTCTCACCGAAAGCCAAGTCAGACATTTGAGGTGGCATCCGACTGACCATGCATCAGATGGTCCTAGTCGGAATCCACGTCAAATGTCCACTGGATCTAGGGCGAGATGGTGCTGGCCTGCAGGGCAGACTTGATCTTCTGGATGGTGCAGGAGAGCAGGTTGCTGACGGTGTCGACGGACTCCACGGTGAGCTTCGCCGTGGGCAGGTTGTTCACCAGGATCTGGAACGCCACCGTCACGAGCGAGCCGGTGCTGTTGCTGCTGCCGCCGGCGGCAGCAGCTGCCAACGTGGCGGCGGAGTTCGGCGAGGCGCTGCGGGGAGGGGACGACGACGAGACGCTGCTGTGGCCGTCGGGGAGGATGGCGAACCCGGAGGGCAGGAGCGAGACGTACGCGGAGTCGCCGCCGTTCATGACGACGTGCATGGACTGCACGTCCACCGGAGCGTAGACGACAAGGGCGCCGGATGGATCGGTGCACGTCTCCTGGAGGATCAGCATGTTGTTCTGGTTACCACTTGTAGCCTGCAGGAGGGGCAATGCCGTAATTAAAGATAAGAATTACTCCCTCGATTTTATAATATAGCAATCTAAGACTAAATTTATTATTTTATAGAACAATAAATCTAGACGGTAATACAATGAATGTGACAGTAGCTACAATGAATTTGAACAGTGCTATTGTCACATTCATTGTATTATAAAATATCTAATCTAGTCTTAGGTTATAATATTATGGAACAGAGTGAGTACTTAGTGGATTTGAAGTTTTGAACATATATTAGTGAATTAAAACAAACTTAAAAAAACTGAATTCAAACATGGTCTACAAATAAACCGAGTAGAGACGAAGAGTGAACTGGTCCACATGTAAATTGTAATCTGAATTGCATTGTCATGGTCTCCAAAATGCACCCTA
The DNA here is from genome assembly GCA_000418225.1 of Zizania latifolia. Taxonomy (NCBI): domain Eukaryota; kingdom Viridiplantae; phylum Streptophyta; class Magnoliopsida; order Poales; family Poaceae; genus Zizania; species Zizania latifolia. Next base: position 239,040 of record KE372967.1, on the reverse strand, counting down.
AGAGCACGTATATCTAAGTAATTGTTGTTTTGTTATGCGAGTCAGGATAGAAAAAAATCAAAGCAGTACTCTGAAAAATAACTGATAAGGATTGAACTTATCTCCAAAACCTTATATACTTCTAACCATGGGACTATACTGCAAAGCTATTTTTTTGTCTGCATTTACATTTAACCAGGCATGTATCATATCAACAATCTACTATTCCAGTTTCTACAGCAGCATGCAAGAAAAAAAATCCCATTTTTGGAGCCAGTTTTGGAAATGCTCCTAACTTTAGAGAAAAAGTAGTGATACACAGGATAGATCCAGTCAGGAATCAGTAGCAGAGAGTAATAACTGAAGTAAAAGATGTCATCCTCAACAGATGAAAAGATAGGGCAAAGCCTGACAGGCTTTCTCAGTGAGGACAAGAGCAGCAAGGTCAGGCTGCTTGCAAGCTCCCAAAACATAGAGAAAGTTAACAGCTAGCCTTCTCTCACAAATGTCAACCCTACCCCCAGTTTTTAGCCTGGTGTTTTTAACCTTTTCTGAATTGTCCTCTTCCTTCTGTCAGTGTGAGCTCAGCTCAGCCCATGCATCACCCATACAACCAGGCAACCCCATGGTACAGTGCTTGCTACTAATTGAAAGTTGAAAAGCTGTAGCAACACCTAGTACAGTAGTAGTAATACATATGCTGGCCTCATTCACTGCAATGTTAATTAGGTGAAAATTTTCAGGTTTAATTTTAGGGTCCATGATTTTTGCACTGGGGCCTGTTTGGCACGTTTTATTTTATCCACATGTTGAACACTTATGCTCTAAGAATTACTTAAAACTTTACTTTAAGATAAAATTGATAAATTAGTAGATGAAACGATAAAAGTGTCCTTGCTAATAAGAAATGTAGTAGTGTATTAGACATATGTAAAGAGTATTGGAGAAGAAAAAAGAAAGTACAAGTAAAGTCTTTTTTGATAAAAGTAAAATCTTTTTAATGGAGGGGGTAGTAAAGAATTTGCAACACAAAGAATGTAGGGTTTAGTCTGGTAATTCATTTAGTTATGTGCAGTGGTTGTAAGATGAAGCGTACTTACATTTGGGCGGAGGAGGGAGACGGCATTGCCGTGGTGCTGGCCCTTGGCGATGTGGTCCATCTCTTGCATGGCCTCGCCATTGGCCAGGATGTCCCAGTCGCCGCGCCGCTGCTCGTCGCGGAGGTAGTCGAACACGCGCTGCGGCAGGGTGCCCGGGAGCCGCACCGACGTGGTGGCGCTCAGCACCACGCCGGGGGGCTCCCCGGGAGCGCCAACGCTGTGTCGTGCCATCATCCGAACCTTCTCCTCTCCGTCCCCGGCGGCGCTTCCCTCGCCGCCGCCGCCACGCCACTCCTCCAGGCGGCGCCACTTCTGCGCCGCTGACGCGCACACCCCCGCGCAGAAGTTGTCAGTCATCCGCTGCGCCAGCTTCAGCATGCTCCTCCTCCCCACCGGCGTTATCGCTGCATGCAAAACCAAACCATCAGCATCTCCGATCTGATCCCCGGCCACCGGAGCTGTCTACATCTGGCAGCTGGCACTGTGATGACTCACCGGCGTGGTCGCGGGCGGGGAGGGAGTTGGAGCAGAGGATGGCGAGGTACTGGCACTGGCGCTGCAGCGAGGCGAGCCAGCGGCGCGCGCCGAGAGCCTGGCCGGAGCGGAGCAGCGGGCGGTAGAGCTGGTGCACCGCCGTCTCGTCGTACTCCGCGTGAACCACCCACGTGACCTGCCGCACGTACGCACAGTAGCAGCAGCAGCAGCAGGTGTTAGCTCAACCGCATCAGTTACTGGCATCACGGCAAGCAAGCCTCCCCACCTTTCACCCCCGCCACTTGTAGACCTCGACAAGGCAGTAATGGCGGAGGCAGGTGAGAAGGCTGCCGCTGCATGCAACCTTATCACGTAGACTTGCGGCAAAGAGCCATGTAACAAAACAAAAAAACAAAATGGCCATGGTAAAACTGCCATCACACAAGAGGACAAGCCATTGTGTGCACACACTAGTGCAGCAATTGATGGCTCAGAAGAAAGTTAAGCAACCCGGGGAGTAAGAGCAACTCCAGCAGTTTCCCTAAAATTCATTCCCTATATCTCTCGTATAGGGGATGGCCCTAAAAGATTCTATCCCTATATAGCTTACGTCTCCGGCAGCTTCCCTAAAACTCATTCCCTATATTTTTGAATCCTATTTTTTAGTATTATCCAACGATAAAAATTTGCTATATTTCTAACGAGTATATTTCTAAATTAATCCAAATAAAATAATTGATCTCAAAAACATCTTAAAAATCATACAGAAAATAAAATATTTTTCTTTTCTTTTCTCTTTTTTCTTTATTCTTCCTCTCCCTTTATTTCTTCTTCCTCTCTCTCCATCCGAGGACACAGCAACTCGAAGGCGGAGGCGGCCCGCGAGCGCCGCTCCACCATGGAAGCCGACCGCTGGGAGCGCGTCGAGCGGGCCAAGGAGGAAGAGTACTGGCACGAGGCCGAGGGCTCCAAGTCTCGCGCCGCTCGCCGCCAGGAGGAGGACGCTGAGAAGCGCGCCGAGGCCGCCGCCCATAAGGCCGAGAACCGCGCGGGGAGGGGCGGCAGCGGGATGGCCGGGCTGAGCGGCAACGGGATGGCTAGGCGGGGTCTTCACGGCGGAGGTCGCGGCGCTGGGGGCCGGTAGTGGCGGATGATGGAGGTGGCGGCGTTAGGGGCTGGCAACGGCGGACGGCGGAGATCGCGGCGCTGGGGGCCGGCAATCGCGCGGGAGCGGCGCGCGAGCACGCGGGAAATGGATAGGGAATGGAGGGCTGTTGCGTAGATTTAGGGATGAGGAGAGAGAAGTAGGGAATGAGATAGGGTAGAGGATGGAATGGGGAATCTGCTAGAGGGTGATTTTTACAGCAAATACCCTAAATTTAACTATAAGGAAGCAGATAGAGCATATGTTGGAGATGCTCTAACATCGGTTGACCACGGCAAAAAGCTCAGCTAGGTATGTAACATCAGAAGAACAGCAGTGTTGCAGAGAAAATGTGTCAACTGTCAAGAAAACAGTGATAACCAATAATGTAGCGGTACAACTACGAATGGAACGGAGGATACAGTGGTGAACTCCATGGAAAAACCCTAAAAAACTGGATCTAGGCGACCGAGCTCGCACGGGCGCTGGCAGTGCACGGCGCGAGAATATCGGTTAGCAGAAGCATCGAAACATTTCAAAATTTGGGCATGTGACACTCTACGACCCTCGCAACGACAGGTCCAGCTAGCTGCTAGCCTGCTACTGCACTCTGCACCCAGTGTGCGCAAGCGACTGCGTCCGTCGTCGTCGTCGTCGTTGTCGCAGGCGCGGGCGCGGACACCGAGTGATCTTACACGCGTCTCGGCGCGCGGGCGCAGTGGGTACGGGAGCATTGACTTGCCGACGAATGCATCGGTTGGCGCGCGGCTTGGAAGGATTCACTCGTCCACCGCGTCCGCTCCATCGACGACGTACGTATGCCTAGCTAGCATAAAATACTGAGCTGTACATGCTCTTAATGGCGGTGTCTCTCTCTGGGCAGGCCAGGTCACCACATGCTCTCGCTGCGCCGTGCGGTTTCGATGCAACAATTAATTACCCAATCGATCGAGGTAGTTTTGCTTGCGTGGGTTACCTTGGAGTAGCCATTGTTCATGTCCTGCACGATGCAGCCGGTGGGGAGGAGGCGGCAGCCCATGTAGGAGGACCCGCCGGCGGCGCCGTTCTGGTGGTGGTCGGGGCGGAGGACGGCGCCGTCCACCGAGACGTCGACCACGGCCCAGAGCCCCTCGGCGTGCTGCTTGCAGAACCGCAGGAAGACCACCTCCCGGATCGGCACAAGCGGCGACAGCACCTGCAGCTCCGCGTGCATCTGCGTGTGGACGACAAAGTAGCAGCCTCCGTGAGCAGTGAGCTATGGACGACGACGTCATGGACGAACAGCTTAGCCATGGCGCGACGGGAGCGTACTCACCAGTTGAATTGAACCGCTGCGCGTGCCGCCCATGCCGCTGGAGATGATGTCCGTCGTGCTCGCCCTCGCCACGATGCAAGGGAACATCTCCGACCAGCGAGGCTGCACATTTTAGCAAGCCGAGCCAGGATTGCATCGTTCGCATCAGTACGCTGCTTAAAGAAATGGATTCTTTTTTGGAAGGCGTTAATGGTTGTGGAACGGTGCGTGCGTACCGCGTCCATGAGGCTGTCGACGAGGTCGATGCCGCTGGTGATGGCGATGCCAGCCTCGCGGGTGGCCTCGGAGACGTAGCCGGCGGGGCTCTCGGCAAGCACCCTGCCGAACGCGCGGTGGTACTCATCGTAGTTGAGCGTCTCGAACCCGCCGTCGAGGCTGGGGAGCCACAGCGGGTCGTCCATCTGGGCCACCTTGACGAGCTCGTCCATGGCGGCGAGGGCCAGCTCCAGGAGCACGGCGCGGTCGATGGCGCCGCCGTCAGGTCCAGCTCCGTGCATGGCGCCGTCGAGGCCGCAAATGCCCGCGGGGAGGCGCATAGCCGCAGAGCCCACGGTGCCTGGCAGGCCGGCGGATCCCATCAGGTCGGGGATGGACTGCAGCGCCGAGGCGCCGAGGGAGCCGAGCCCAAAGCCGTTGGTGCCGACGCCGAGCTCCAGGCCGGAGCACGCCTGCAGCGACGGCGGGCTCTGGGAGGAGATGCTCGAGATGGGCCGGCCGAGGAACTTGCCGGCGAGCGCGCAGACGCGGTCGAGCTCGTCCTTGAGGCGCGCGTTCTCGATGCGCAGGTGCTGCTCCTCCAGCGACACCTCGCCGAGCACGGCGCCGCCGCCGCAGTTAGCGCACATCGGGTTCCGCATCGCTTCCCGGATCGTCATGTTCTCCGCCCTCAGCTTGTCGTTCTCCTGCCGCAGCAGCGCGTTCTCGTGCCGCTCGATCTGCGTCTGTTCGTCGCCACACAAGTAGTAAGAAAAATTCAAGGCACGATCAAACAAACGGGCACGAGAAGCAAACACATGTCGGCTATGGATTGATCTGTGCAAACCTTCATCTGGGTGCGGCGATTCTGGAACCAGAACTTCACCTGGCGGCTCTCGAGGTTGAGCCGCCGGCTGAGCTCCATCCTTTGCTTCTCGTCGGGATGGGGGCACTCCTTGAACATACTGCTCTCGAACACGTAGAAAAACTCGTCATCAAAGCTGAGATTTTTTTTCTTGCATTTTCTTTTAGTTCTGGCGATGTGATTGAGGCTTACGCTTCGAGCTCTTGGATTTGCTGCGGCGTGTGGCGGTGGTAACGCTTCTTCTTCTTGCGTGGGTTGCTGTTGTCCGGGTCGAGGTCGTCGCCGGAGGCGCCGTCCAAGTTGTCGCTGCCGGACCTGCTGTCGTTCTCGTCCTCCCGGCCACGGCCCAGCGAGTCACCGTCGCCGCCGCCGCCGCTCCCGCTCCCGCTCCCGCCGTTACCCAGCATGCCGAGCCGGTTCACGTTGCCGAGCTGGCCGCCGTCCATGTTGGTTTGCTAAAACCAACAAAACAAAACAAAAAAAAAATCAAATTTAAGCATGGCGAAGAATCTTAAACAAGTAGAAACCTCATGATGAGCCGCCCATGGAACGGCAGGAGTAAAAAACCTACCAGGCCAAGGGAGAGGCCGGGAGCTGCGAAGCCGCCGCCGGGTTTCGTGAGGGGCGGCGTAGAAAGGAGGTGGGAGTTGTGAATTCCAGCGCTGCCGCCGCCGCTACCGCCAGCGTCGTAGGAGAAGACGCCGGAGCCAGCGCCATCGAACATGCCGCCGAAGTTCATCGCCACAGATGACAAAGACTAGTTTTTTCCTCCTCCGGCGAAAATCCCTCCCCGTGATCCTACCAACTCCGGCAGATCCCCTCAGATCCCAACAATTTATGAATTTCTGTGAGCCGGGGAAGAGAGAATTATGCAAGCATTAAAATAGCAGGAGAGCAGCCACGCAGCAATATACGGCATGCCGGCAGCAAATAAGGAAGCGAATTACGCTGCCGCCGCTCGTCTCCGACAAGGAAAGCAAGCTATCCGGCTGCTGCAAACTTAGAAAGAACACATCCGCCGCCGGAGACGAACACGACTCCCAACCCTATGTATCTATACACCAAGCTCCGCCGCCGGCGGCGATGGCGACCGCTGACGCCCCTAGCTAGCTGCCGATCAGTACTCAAACCAAGAAAAGCTACCACCACTGGCGCTGCGCGGCGGCGACGAGAAAGGAAGCAGAGAGGTAGCTACCATGAGCGAAGAAGAGAGGAGAGTAACAGTATGAAAGGGAGGAGGAAGAGGGAGATGAGGAGTTGAGAGGGTGGCTGGCGATGGCTATAACAAGCGTGTTAGATAAAGCGGGACAACACGTGGAAAGTCTATGCCAAGCGCGCAGGTAAACCACAGGAGGCTGCCCGCTGCTGCTGTTACCAACCATGAAAAAACGGCAGGCATCCGCAGCCTGTCCGCGCCGTTGTACACCGAATTTAGATAGTTTTATAATTTAGAATTGAATTTAATAAGATATATTGTGATAAATCTGAACATTAACATTATCTAGATTTATTGTACTGTATTATATCAAATTTGATCTAGATTATAATATTATAGGACAGAGGGAACACCCCTTACTGTTTAGAAATTTGCATATATGAATTTTTTTTATGAAATTAATTTAATAATTGTTTATGATATATTGTGAAAAATTATTGTGCAAATTATATGTTAAAAAAATGAAAAAACTAATACACCTTGTATTTTGAACAAAGTGAGTATTATATTCATCCTAAAATAATTACTTTTGAGATAATTTTCATAATTTAGGAGTGAGAGTAAACACCAACTTAACACTTATTAATAATAATATAGTATTACGAAGTAGTAATTTAGGGATATTTAAGAAATACTCCATCAGTATAAAAATATAAATTTAGCATCTTTTATATTTAGGTACATTAAGAAGATGTGTAAAAAGACTATAATATTCTTCTCTAGGTAGGTTAGTACGGGCCCAGTAGTGGTTAGTGGAGAATGAGTAATAAAGTCCAATGATAGTATATGTGTGCTTTGAAAGTAAAAAATATATATTTTACGTGTATTAAGTTGTTATATTTGAGACAAAATTTAAACTATAAACGATATTATATTTTAGTATAAAGAGAATAATTTTTTTATTTATGAACCTATGGTCGATAAGGATATATAAGGTAGTATTTAGATTGCTAAATGAGTTGTTGTGTTGGGACGGCGAGTCGTCCGAGACACCAACGTTGGGCGGTGAGCCAACAGAAAGGGGTGATGATGTTAGGGCGATGAGCGGTGGAATGGGGTGGCGGTGTTGGAGCGGTGCCGTTGGGCGGAAAGGGGGGCAACTAAGTTATGATGGCAGCGTTGGGGCGACGAGCCAACAAAAAGGGGGAGACGGTGTTGGGGCGACGAGCCAGCAAAAAGTGGGAAACGATGTTGGGGCGTCAAGTCGACGAAAATAGGACGACGTTGGGGCAGTGAGTCGACTGAAGAGGCAGCAACGTTGGGGCGACGAGTCGACCGAAGAGGCAGTGATGATGGGGCGGTGAGTCGATCGAAAGGGGAGGCAGTGACGTTGGGGCGACGAGTCGACCAAAAGGGGTGGCAACGTTGGACATCTGTGGATCTAGAGGCTAGCTATACTTCTCATCCCTTTTTATTTCTCTATCAGATCCCTCGTCATCTCCCAACCAAACATATAATTAAAATATTATATTCATTTAACTAAATATTTTTATAAAACCATCTCATCATATCACATCCTTAAAAATAGAGTAATCACATTCCTCAAAACCAAAACCATCTCATACCTCTCCATTCACCCTCATCCAAACACGGTGAGTACAAATTAGAATGACCTTTTTAAACGGACAGTGCTAACTAGTAGTAGCCGTAACTCGGTAAATCAGACGGGCAGAATATAAGGGGAAAAAAAGAGTCAAGTGGGGCTGACTCGCACACACACACGGCGTACGTCTCCGGCTAGAGTCAAATGGCCCCCACAGGCGATGGAGCGACAGCGAAGATGAAATACCGGCGACGTAATCAGGCGCAGATCCATGCACATAACTCCATGCTAGAGTATTTTAGTATCCCAGATCCAGCAAATAATGAACGGCGGTTAATTAATTCGTCTCAGGATTTCGCGTGTAAAGTACTGTACTGTTCGTCACTCCTACCCTCCCAAAATATAATATTTTTTAAAGTTTAAAATTTATTTTAAATTAACAACCTATTATTTATAAAAAAAATATCTCTAAAATATTTATATTATATTTAAACGTTATTATTCATTATTTCATCTAAGCATTATTATAGTTTGTATATATGTTTTTTTAAATATATGTGACCAAGTTTAAAGGTTACGGTATTTTAATACGGAATAAGTATATAATAAAATATCATAATTTTAAAAAAAAGATGACAAAAGGAAAAACTGGATAATATAAAATTAAAATATAAATAAGACATACTTGATGCAACAAACAATCACTTAAGGTTATTTTGGAATAAATAAAATTTATATGATTTTTACATGGTTTAGTTTAAATACTCTCAAATTTATCCATTTGAAAGGTGGACTTGTATTTTAAGGGCATGTTTGGATACACAGAACTAACTGTCAGGGATATGACTCAGGGGTACTTCTCGAAGGTGATGACGATCAAGTGGAAGGAGGAGTCGGGAGACGAAGCATTAAAGACGACCCAGAAGAAGTCGGATCATTCAATAGCCGAAGATGCGATCGGCAGTCTGAGAAGCTCCCGAGTCCCACACTCGGGAGGATGGCCCAATCAAAGGCACTCGGACGGTCAAAGTTGACAGCTAGACCGCTCCATTAATGATAATAAAGTCCGGACGTGTAACTGTTCAATCAAGACAGCGAGTAACGTCAGGGTTAATAGCCCACGTCCCGACCGTTTTAACTGTTGTAAATAGACTTAATAGGGCACATAAAGCCTAAACGGTAACCCCTAGCCCCTGTAGTATATAAAGGGCTCGAGGGAACCTCTTACAGGCATGTTTTTTTGGCTACACATTTTGTTAAACATATTTATATTTTTTCATATGCTTAAGGCCATTTCAAGCCCTTAAGCTCATATTTCCACACACACAGGACTAGGATTATTATCCTCCAGGAGACCCGAATCTGTCTAATTCTTGTGTCTCATATTCTTTGAGGCAACCATTGAATCTCGACCATAGTCGTCCCCTTACACCTATACAAAACACCTCTGTGGGTAACTCCGTAGAGGACTGTCGTACTTACGCGACAACAGTTGGTACGTCAGGTAGGGACGACGTTCTGTGAGATTTCTAAATTTAGATTCAATGGCCGTTATGTGCAAGGTTAACGCCAGGGTTTCCGTTGGCTCCATCATCACCTTCGGGAGCCTGACTTTTGTTGATGATTCTATGTGTCAACTCGTTCTGATTTGCCGACACTAAGGCAAAGGTTGCGTGTGTGCCCGTCGTGCGCCCAACTACTTCCTCTGCACGGGGCGGGGCTCGCACCAAGACGATCAAGGCGAATGAACGCCCAGCTCCACCAAGCGCTCACCGACCCGTCTCCATCGATTACCCTACCAACTTTGTCATCTTCGCCAACTCAGGCGGGCGCACGGTCCAGCGGCACCAATTCACCTACGCCTCCTCCTATAAGGGCTGTCATGATGACGATGGCCGCCGTCTCCGAGGACTCACCGACGGGAGCGCCGGAAGCGGAATGCCTCCCGAGCTCTAGAGGGCTCGAGCAATGACGTAGGCTGCCACCGCCCAACTCATCAATGTGGCGCCGCCCGCACGGTCGCGGTCTCCTAACCCCAACACTACTCCCCGACCGTCCAGTCGATCACGATGCTCCCGACCGAGCGAGTGCCATGGGAGTTCCTACTAGGGTGATGCCCAGGAGATCCTTAACCAAGTGCGCGATGCGCATAATACTATTTCTCGCCATTGCAGAGAACGCGAGCGTGGCGAGCTTCGTCACAGGGAACGCTTCGACCGAAGCCACGGAACGCCGGGAGTTAGCCGGCCAGAGGACTTCGATTCCCACCACAACGGCTTCCCGGCCTTCACCGAGCGACTCCGCCCAGTGGTATGGCCGAGAGGTTTCCGCCTATCAGGGATTGAGCCCTACGACAGCAAGATCAACCCCTCCCAGTGGCTACGGCTATACTATACAGCCATCCAAGCAGCAAACGGGGACCATAATGTGATGGCCAATTACCTCCCCGTCATGCTCGCCCTAGCTGCTATCAGTTGGCTAGCTAGGCTCCCGGAGAACTCATCGATTCCTAGGACTAGCTGTGCGATGTTTTTATCGTCAATTATCAAGGGACATGGCAAAGGCCAGCCTCTCGGCACGACTTGCGCCAAATACGCCAGAAGAGTGATGAGTCCCTTCAAGATTATATTCGCCGCTTCTCCGAGCGTCGAAACGCCGTCTCCAGCATCTCCAACGTCGACGTCATCTCCATCTTTCA
>KE372967.1:176209-194354 GCA_000418225.1 Zizania latifolia | reverse complement strand
CGGCGTCGCCCTGCTCCGCCATACGGGCCGCAGCCCGGCCGGATCTGATCCGGTGAGAGGGAGACCGTAGCTTCCAGATGCGAGAAAGGGAGTTTCGCGGTCGGAAGGAAGGTACGGACGGAAGTATTCTGGAAGCTTCGTTTGCGGATTAGGAAATTTGTACTCGGACGGACGGAGGAGAAGGAAATCAAGGGAGGAGAGAGATTAAAAATCGCACCGCACCAAAATTAATTCGGTTCCAGTCACCATTTTCTTTTTGACTCAAAATGTTTCGATACATATTAATACCGGCCCTATTGTTTTAGGGTCTAATAAAAATATATTAATATTATATATATATTGATATAATTAAATAAGATATATTTGAATATATTGATATCTCAAAAATAGTGCATAATTTAAATATAATATAATATATAGCTTAATATAAGTAATATGTATCATATATAAAAAAATCAAAATACAATTTTGACCGGAATGATCGGTATGGGACCGATATTATCCAGAATGGCCGGTATTAAAATAAAAATGGTACGCTACTTAATATGTACCGATTTAAGTGACGGAATGGTACATACCAGTCATTTTGACCGGTACCAGAACGAAATTAATAAGCTTGCCTCGTACTCGAAGCTAGGTTGAGGTAGCCTATTAAACAAATGGAATATTTGACAATTTTCTATCTATAAAAATTATTATTTGTTTCTTTAGTCTATGATCTTATACTTCAACTACACAAGTATCAAATAATCAAATAATACAAAATTTTGAAATAATTTTTTATATGCAACTAAAAGTTTATTATTCTTTTATATACCACTCACTTTCTCACTGACATGTGGATCCCAACGTAGACGATCTCACGAGGACGACGGCACGTGGTGCGAGGACGATCAGGAAACCCCTGGTGACGACGACGCGCATAGACCGAGCCGAGGAGCCGCGCTAGATGAAACCGAGCCGAAAAAAACCAGTTTGAGAGCTGGCCACTGCTGCTGTTAGATTGAACTGCGTACGCGTGTCACATATCCGATCATAGTATACACTGTTTTCCGTGTTTTCAGTATGCACATAATTTTTTCCATTATCCATTAGGCAGAATGAGCATGTAACGTTGGGTCTTGCTACAAGTCTCAGCTATAGTAGGAGCCTTTTCTCCACAATGATGTAAAGCCTTTTCATGGTAGGAGTTAAATCATGTGACTGGATTCCAGCGTGACACGTATTGTCATCACAGGTGACTGGATTGTATCATATTGTCACTAATATCGTATCCGTGCAAAGCATCGGTGAAAATAAAAAATAATAATTATATTATTAGTCAAGAGTTGGATTCTTTAGAACTTTAATTTAGTAGTTAGAAAGATTGTAGCAGCATCAAAGAACAATTACAGGTGCAAATCAAACTGTTATATCCTCAAATAATCAAATAAAAGCACAAGAAAAATATCTGCTTGCAGTCCAAGCCATCAAGCTGTATGATTTGGTGTCTGCAATCTGCACGGACGGCAACCTTGCGCTGGACAGAGAGCAGCGTGAGGGAGGGAGAGAGGACGGCGCCGGTGATACGACAGGAGAGATCGGGAGAAGATCAATCTGTTAGAAAATCATAAACTTTAGTTTAATTCTTAGCTTATTCATGATTACCCTTTATGCAGAATAAGATATTAAACTAATCGGAATAAAGAAACCATGAGAAAATTATAGTTATTCTTCTCTATTTGTTTGGTGTAGATCTCCTAGCAATTGGTAGATGGCATCGATCCTCTGGATGCCATCTATACTGTCCTTGGACAGCCCTTCGAAGTTCCTTCAGCGAAACTAATGATCGGGATAGTTTTGGGAGTAGGACTGTCGAGCAGGAAGAAGGGGTGTGTTCTGCTTAGGTCGGGTCTCCCCTTTTATAGAGTACGCTATGGAAATCGGGAACTTATCCATATAGAAATAAAGCACCTTCCGATTATGATGCTCACATTAGATGGAAAGAGATCAAACCAAAAAGAAAAGATCTTAATATGAGAAAAGTCATTAGAGAAAAATATATTAACTCACTAAGAAAAATTCTTTACATGGAATGTCTTTAATTGAAAAAATATCCATCCTCTAAGGAAAGTCCTTTAAATGGAATGTTATTATACAGAAAGATATTCATTCACTAAGAAAGTCCTTTAAATCTAAAGTTAATATACGGAAAGATATACATCTTATAAAAGGAATGATCTAGATAATCTGAAAAGTCTTGACTGGTTATTATGAAAATATGTAGGAGGAAGGAGATCGATCTAATCTCCTATAATTTTGCTGAGACGCTGAAAGAAATGTCTGCGATTTAATATTTTTATTTTTAATAGAGTAAAGATAAAGGGCTGAGATTTTTCAGATAGTAGGTGATTAAAGATGAAGGGCTGAGATTTACCAGAGGAGTGATGTGTCCACTCTCTCAACTCGTCAATTATACAGTAGGATAGATACTCAAATATCATACACCGACAAGTCAACAGACAGCAGCAGGTCATAACAAGTCTAACACATCTTCAGATACCTCCAGTGGGAAGGAAAGGAAGGAAGAAAGCATCAAACTAGTGCACTAATTATCCTCATTGCAACTCATCACATCTCCTTCTTGTAAGTGAACAGTTGTTCCTGCTCTGCCTTATTCTGCTCCATTAACAGATGGAAGGCCTTCCTTGGACCATGCATAGAGTCCTCCATCCAGATGGAACACATTCTTGTAACCATTTAGGACCAACAAGTATGCTGCTATCAGAGACCTGCCAAAGTCAATCAGATGAGAAGAGTTTGCTATGTGCTCAGAGGCAAATACAGCATAAAATTCAGACCTAAGATGAAAGAAGTTAGAAATGTGTGAAAACAACAAGCTTATAGTCTTAAAGGTTTACATGATGCTACATCACGAAATGAGTTACAATGCCGCAATATAATAGACATGAGATTTCAGGGGACCTGTTTCTGATTTCAGAGAACACAGAAAAAAGTCTCACTTGTGGTAATTTTACTAATAAACTGTATCAGTACTTTCATGTAATTAGACCATGAAGTTAATTTGTAAAAGAAGAATCAAGTTTACTGATAAAAAATACTAAGTAACATAGCGTAGTACCTGGATTGCTTCCCATCAGGTAAATTCTGTGTCGGAATCAATGTTCCTCCTGTTGAACATGCCACGATAATCTTTGCATCTTTGCCAAGTTTCTCGTTAACACCTGCATAAAAGATAACATGTCATCGATTGCTAAATCATATACAAGTAATCATGAAGCTGGAGATGGAACAAGTTAGAGATAATTTCTTATATACCACTAAAAGTTTACCCGTTCCTTTATATATCACCCGTTCTCTCACTAACATGTGAATCCTAAGACCACATGTCAGTAAAAGAGCGAATGACATATAAAAAAATGGATAAACTTTCAGTTATATATAAGAAACTTTTCCAACAAATTGCCATACTTTGTATGAACTCAGGATTCTCTTCTGTTCCAGCAAATATGCCAAAGAATGCAAATCCTGCACGTCTCGCTATATCCCATGCTGTCCATTCCTTTATCAATCTATATACTTGCACATTAACAGCACCAGGTGGATGTGCCTGCATAAGAATAAAATCCATAAATACGATGCAATTTCCACCAAAATTTAATGAATCTGGGTAATGTAGTACAAAAATCAGATTGTGTCAAACATTACATACTATTGAAAAAAACAAAGTTTGAGATAAACTTGGGCATCATCGGAAAGGATTCCATTACTGTTAGGTGGCTGAAACCTGAGCAAACTTTTATCCAATGTTCATCTACTGCAAACCTTTTTTTCTATAAATAAAATTATCTCCATCCATTTCAAATTTTGTATGAACAGTACGTGTACAATCTCTAGTTCGCCAAATTTTCTAAGTTCATAATTCATATTTCTGATGGAGCATGGGTATGGGCCAGGCTCAGCTTAGCCTAGCCTATGGAAACAGTACCCACAGGATATTGTCGTAAAAATTAGAGATTTGTTAATTTAAAAAGTAAGATTAAATTAGATCAAATTAAGTCCTTAAAAAATAAGATTAGATAAGGTTTAGGGTTTAGAATTTAGGATTATTTCTTTATATGTTAAGTTAGTCCTCTCTGTATAGAGGAATCTCACGTACTCAATTAACAAGCAAGAAACAATTAATCTAATCTCTCATCAATGTTTTTCTCCCCAACTAAGTCTACCTCTCATCCCTAGCAGCCGCCGTCGTCCGACTATCATCTCGGCGGTATTTATCCTATCATGATTCCAACCCATAACATTATAATTGTTATACTTCTAAAGGGTAACATCAAGTTACTGTCTTAAACCTAAGTGCTGCATTGTGGTGCAAAAACTGAAGACAAGTACTTGACAACAACTACAATATACCTCTTTAAACTCCGCTTCTGGCCTGACATCAAGAATTACAAAATTGTTTTCCTTTTGAAGACGGAGTGCTTCCTTCACATCAGCACTACGAACCTGCAACAACAAACAACAGAAGCAACTCTAATGCAAATGGCGGGTGCTTACCGGAGAAGGTTTACCATGCATGGTGAACTAACATATGAGTCAACAAAGCGGTTCTCTAAATTCCAAAACTAGAGATTTGATCATTTGTTACTTTCAAAAAGTGACTTTATATTTTTATCATCCGAACTCATATTCATTGAAACAAATGGTCTTATATGTCAGTATCAAGAGTGATGATAAATGATCAATTTTTTCATTCCGGAACGGGGTCATATTACATAGGATCTACTGCTTTTCTACCCATACGACCATACATGTGCAATCGACCCTTTTGCAGAAATAAAAAATAGGTGTTCAGCGAGATACTTCATACTTTCTCCGTCCTATAATATTATAAGCTAGAACCAGATTTGATATTTCATAGTACAACGAATATAGACAAATGAGAGTAACATATTAGCTAACAGTTAGAAGGTGGGAGGAAATCAAGAATTACCCGTTTTTCAACTAGGACTTGCCTCTTGATCTTCCAATCTTCCTCAGCTGTATAGGAAAAACGGAGGAAAATAACATCATGCACAACACAATTACCAAATGCTCCAAGCTAAGAACATGCATGGAGAGTGTATTCACAGTACCTGGAGATTTTGCAGGCTTTGTGTCGGCGGTACAGGTTATCTGTAGCGAGCGGACAGCGCGTGTCTGACGGAGTTTTGCAGCCTCTCTTGGACGCCAAGAGCAGCCAGATGTGAAGTCCAAGCAGGAGCAGGAGGATATCCTTGGTGAGCAGGCAAGGTTGCTCTTCACTACAGAGCTAGCTGCAGCTGCAAGCATTGTGGTGTGAGGAAGGAGGAGAAAGAACTATGGAGGACTTGTGAGAGTTAGAAGAAGAGGAGATTTTTTTTCCTGGATGGGGAAACGTCCAAAGAACACGATGGTTTTGGATGGGATGTACCAGCAGATCTGAACTGGCGGTGGAGGTTATCTGGATAGATGATAGACGATCTGACTCGTTTGACCAATTAGTTTAAAGTTTCAAACTAATGAATTTAATGTTAAAAGGTTGATAAATAGTTTAATTTCCATTTTTAACATTTTGTATAGAAAAGTTTAGGAGAAATTGTACCGTTTGGAGATACCACATTTGAATCGGGCCATAAACTTCATGTATCTCTTTAAAAACAGACCTGACCAAATCGAGCATAGTGCTTTTCCAGAGAAGTAGATAATACAACCTCTAACGGTTTATAACAAAAACTGATAGTAACATAAATCTAGAACTTATATACGTTAAAGTCGAACTGAAGAGAATAATACACTACGTCATACTAAATATATTATAGATTTGAGTATTGAGCGAAAGGTTACACTTACAGGATATGTTCTGTATTATAGGCTAATCCTATTCTACTAGTACTAATAGGTAGCATAGAGGATAAAAGCACTACACCTAGAAATAGAAATCAACAAGAAAAAAACTTTGTTAGAAATTAGCTCTTTCCTAATTGGTATCAGGGCTAGGATGAATGGTTGGGATAACAAATAACCATCAAGTTTGTACTTTGGATACCCTATAACCATGAAAGATCGTTGAAGTGGCTAATTCCTCTAAATAGGAGGAGTTGAGAACAAAGAAATTCTTGGAGATATCATTTTCCTGTAGCATTAATAGAATTCATTGGTGTTAAGAAAAACCTCTTACGGGAAGGTTGGCTAGAGATTTCTTGGAAAAAATACCAGCCCCTTTCGGTTCATAATGAGATGTATATTACATTGTGGATGGTACGCTGATGTGCATTGTTTTGCTATGTGATTCAATTGGACTCTATGTCAGTCTTGTCTTTGGAGGTCTCCTAATCTCCCATATTTACACAAAAAGTTAAAATTGCAAGCCAAATATCTTGTCTGAATAGTGACTAGTGAGCGGTGCCGTGCCGTCGAACAAATCCCCCCGCGCGCGGATCGGATCCACACGCTTCGCGCCTCGCCACGCCACGCCACGCCACGCCACGCCACGCCATACGCACAGCGCCGCCTAATCCTCGTCGCCCGCGTGTTCGCGTCACGTCGCGCGCGTACGGCGCTTCGCTTTCTCCTTTCTCCTACGCGGAGGCGGGCAGGTGGCGCCCTGGCGCAGTTACTGTGCGCATCTTTGAGCCGGGGCGAGCCGGACCAACCACTCTCTCTCGGCCGCGGGGCGGAGAGAGCGACGGCTCGGGCGCCAGCCTGACGGAGTGACGGTCCCTCCACCCACCGCGGGCCCCGCCGTCGCTGTCTCGTCCTCTCCTCTCCTCGGCCGAATCATTTCGTTTCTCCCCTTCCCCTTCTTCTCCTCGCTTCGAAGCCAAACCCCACGAGGGGCAGCAACCGCAGTAACAGCCACAACCTCGTGAGATCGTTCAGCTCAGCTTCGTCTTGCCTTCCACACCACTGAAGCGAGGCGAGGGTAGAGGAGAGGAGAGGAGAGAGAGGAGGGGCCAGGGGACAACGATGGCGAGCAACGGTGAGGAGAAGAGCCGCGTGGCGGCGGCGGCGGGGGGCGGCGGGTACGGCTACGGCGGGTACGAGGGGCGGGAGAAGAGGAAGTGGTGGCCGTGGCTCGTGCCGACCGTGATCGTGGCGTGCATCGCCGTGTTCATCGTCGAGATGTACGTCAACAACTGCCCCAAGCACGGGAGCGCGCTCGGCGGCTGCGTTGCCGGCTTCCTCCGCCGCTTCTCGTTCCAGCCGCTCCGCGAGAACCCGCTCCTCGGGCCGTCTTCAGCCACGTACGTCACTCCACAGCCTTACCTTCGTTCAGTCGTGCCGTCACAGTGCTCAAATTGGGGGTGTTTTCGCTGTGCTCGACGTGGAATTGTGCGGGTAGATTGGGGGTTTATTTCAGGGAAAATTGATCATTTGCCACTCGAAAAGTCTAGCCTATGATTTGTTATTCAAAACTTTAAGGATCTTAACTATTTGACATTTCACTCATTTCAATTATTTTTAATGATTTTGACTACCTAAAAAGACAATTCTGCCTTTCTCATCTCTTTCAAATAGCTACAAAATTATTCATCTTTGCATCTCTTCCTGACTCTAGGAAATGCACAATGTCTCACAGGAGAAAATGTTTGCACTATAGCAAATTACAGTGGGGAATTTATTGCCGGTATAGTAGATGAGCATGCAGGTCTTGCTGATGGCGCCGTCTCCCATCGTGACGCACTTGATGAACTGGGAGGCGCTGGACGCCATGGCGAACCAAATTGAGCAAAGAAAAATGAAGCAAGCAAAGCTGATAGTTGATGGCCACTGTTAGTATCGGTACTTTTGTCAGATTGCAGCTGGTAATTGTGTGGCCAGGCTTTGCTGCATCCTGCAGGCGTAGGATACTGTATTATTGTATATCCGTATCCTACTAGATGGAATCATGGGATCCGTTTGAGTTGCGCCGGTCTCTGTAGTGCAATAGAGCCATCAGAACTCTGGAGTTTTCTCTTTGACGGCACTTGCATGCCGGCTTATTTTAGCTGTAACGTATTTGTTTGGTCGTTTGGAACGTAGCTCAAATGGCCACAAAAATCTTCTGTTTGCTTTTACTTGAGTATAATGCGGACTATATCTTCTGACTAATATAATGTCGGATGAACAAGATGGTCGATGATCCTATTAACAGTTCTCTTTGATCTGCAGTTTGCAGAAAATGGGAGCTCTTGACTGGAACAAAGTTGTTCATCAGAACCAAGGGTGGCGCCTCATTAGCTGTATCTGGCTCCATGCTGGCCTAATTCATTTGGTTGTGAACATGCTAAGTTTGCTGTTTATTGGGATTCGCCTTGAACAGCAATTTGGGTTCTGTAAGTTTCGTACTATGCTGGTTCAGTGTGATTGTTTTTTAAGTAAACTACAGTGGGCTTTGCCAATTGCTATCCTGAACATTTTATGAAATATGTTCCATTCTTAATGTTAACATGTATAGTTTGAACACCCCCCGTTTCATGAAATTTCTGGTTTGTGGATATTTTAATCTCCAGGAAATAATCCTGTATCTGGTTTCTATTCTGGCATTTGAAATGCATGCTGTGCTGACATCATTCTGTTGCTGACATCATTCTGTTCCACGAACGAATAGGGTCCTAATACTGTCAGCAGTTCTAACAATTGAAGTTAAACATGCATTCCTATGAAAAAGAAATCAGAAATAACTTCGTTTTTCTAGGTGTCACCATATTTTGTCACCTTGGTTCTGCTAACTACTTTCTTTGGTGCTCTATTTAATTTTCCATTCTCTGCATATTTATAAGTTTATTTATGTATGACACATAACTAATAATCTGTACACTGACACTAGTTACCTTACCTGCTAGTTCGCATTGGTGCCATATACCTACTATCTGGTTTTGGTGGGAGTGTGTTGTCTGCACTTTTCCTTCATAATAACTACATCTCTGTTGGTGCCTCTGGAGCTTTATTTGGATTGCTTGGATCCATGCTTTCTGAGCTTATTATGAACTGGATGATTTATTCCAACAAGGTTCGCAAATGAGACAAAACACACATACATTTCCTCTATTCAGTTGCTTGATGCTTGTTCTGATCAAGCTGATCTAATCTTGCAGGCGGCTGCCATAATAACTCTTCTGTTTATAATCGCAATCAACTTGGCTATTGGGATACTACCTCATGTCGATAACTTTGCTCATATTGGCGGATTCGTGTCGGGCTTCCTTTTGGGATTTGTGTTGTTGGCAAGACCACAGTTTGGTTGGATGGAACGCCATGAGTTGCCCCAAACTAACCAACCTCCGAAATACAAAGCATACCAATATGTTTTGTGGGTTGTGGCATTTGTGTTGCTGCTTGTCGGGTAAGTAGATCTGCCACAATTTGGTTGGACATACTGGGGACATCATTGTTATGTGCATAATCATAGTCCAAAACATGATAATATAGAATTAAGTGTTCTAATGATTTGGTTGACGACATCATTTTGATGAAATCACCTTGATGCCAACCTTCAAATGATCTTGACACCAAGAACTTGCAATGCAGGTTTGTGATTTCACTAGTGATGCTCTTCAAGGGTAAGAATGGAAATGACGGCTGCCACTGGTGCCACTACCTGAACTGTGTACCGACATCGAAGTGGAAATGCAATACCTGAGGAGCTTAGTTTTCTGTTATTTTCGGCCAAATACGTAGTATTGAGAGGACCATTTTTATGCTTGTGTGTTTGTAGATATGAACAAATTTGCTAATTATGTTTGTTCTCTACTGTACTGCATTCCTTCTTTCTTCTGTAAATTCGTTCATTAGTCGATGTAAGTTTACTACTTGAGCATTCTAGTTTCAATTGTCTGGCTTTTCATTATGTTGTTTTCAATGTCATTCCATGTGAGTATCTGTTATGTGAGATGATCTATTCCATTGAAAATAAGGTGCCGTCCTAGCTCAGTGGTAGAGCGCGTGGCTTTTAACCACGTGGTCGTGGGTTCGATCCCCACGGACGGCGCAGTTTACTTTCTATTTTTAATCTAACTTATAAATAATCTAGAGAATAAATATGTTGTAAGCTGATTGAATTTATAGTTCTATTTATAAATAGGATTATAATAAGCTATTTTATAGATATATAAGATAAGTTGTTTAGCATCTAAGACTCCACAAACTAATCTAATAAGCTATATGTTTGTTTTCACTAGCAAATAATAAGCTGAATTATTATAATTTTAAACTGAAACAATATTTATTATGTTGATTGCTTCCAAATAAAAAAATCCCAAAGTCAGGCAAAAATCCCAAATCCCTATGGCCTCAATCAAATAAAAAATGTTATACAATCTTTTTGTTATTTCCCCCTTTATTAATAACATTTCTATTTTAAAAGTAGATTATAATAAACTAATCTAATAATCGTTTCCACTAGCAACTAATAAGCTAAATTATTGTAATTCTAAACTGAAATAACATTTATTGTGTTGATTGCTTCCAAATAAAAAATCCCAAATCTCTACGGTCTCCATCAAATAAAAAATGTTGTACAAATGTTGAGACTTGCTTCTTAACACTACAGTCAACATGATCTAACCAGAGCTTGCTTTGCCTGATGAAAATAAAGATCGTAACACTTCAGATGCAATTATGAATCGATTAGCAGCGTGTGCTACGAACCAGCTCCATGCCGTGACGCCTGTGAAGAGAAACTTATGCCTCGTTCAGAACATAGACAAAATACAAATGAAACGCAGAAATTTTATAGGAAAGATTTCAACTCACATTGCATGGGATTCGATTCAAGCATGTCGCTTCAAGAATTTTTTAAACCTGATGTAAATAACATTTCAGAAACAAATTTCATGACATCCTACTTTCAAAACTGCACAGTTTTCACGTCATCTTCGGAGAGATCCGGGGTGAAGGTACCTTTCATTTTGTACTTAAAAATCCGATATATTTTAAGAATCTAGATCGGTGGGTGAGCTGTTTTGGTCAACTTTTCTTTTACCTTTCTAACTAAAAAGCTAATTAAAAAGCTGAACCATATATACTCATGAGCTACAGTAAATATTTCTTTTCTCTTTTTATTGGATGGCCACGACAATAGATTGGTTTGGCTCTCTAAAATTTACTGTGCTACATTAAAGAATCCTTTTCTCTTTTCGCTGATGGCCATGGTTTGATTCTCAAAACTTTATTTAGCTCTGAAATTTACTGGTGAGACGACGAGAACGGTGAAAATACACCGGTCTCAATACTAATATTATATACTATATACTTTCTCCGTTCCATAATATTACAAACTAGAAAAAATATAATAAATATGTTATGATAATTTATTAAATAAAAAATATGAAGAAATAGATGTTATATTAGACTAATTTCTATATAATATCCAAAGCATAATATAAAAAGAATAATATTAAATTGGTAGTATGTACATTAAAATAATTATGTCTTCTATGAGAAACTATACCACCCATCTATTCA
This sequence comes from Zizania latifolia, assembly GCA_000418225.1. NCBI lineage: Eukaryota > Viridiplantae > Streptophyta > Magnoliopsida > Poales > Poaceae > Zizania > Zizania latifolia. The sequence goes on along the minus strand of KE372967.1, from coordinate 182,888 downwards.
TAATATTACAACATAGGATCGGATTTGATGAAAACATCATATCTAATATAACTATTTTTATCAAACATGATACTAGGTTATAATATTATGAATGGATGAGTAGTATAGTTTTTCATATAAGACATAACTATTTTAATATGCATACTACCAATTTAATATTATTGTTTTTATATTATGCTTTGGATATTATATAGAAATTAGTCTAATATGACATCTATTTTTTCATTTTTTTTCATTTAATAAATTATCGTATCATATTTCATATTTTATTATATATAACATTCTGTTAAACAAAACGAGCATGATTAGTGTACTGTCCCCTCCCCTGCCCTATCATCTCTCTGCTCGTCGTTGCGTCGTCGCCGCCAACCCCAACCGCTATGGCGAGGCCGCCGCAGGAGGCGATCGACACCTTCGTCAGCATCACCGGGGTGGACGAGACCGTCGCCGTCCGCAAGCTCGAGGTATATCCAGAAAACCCCTTGCCCTTTTATCTCTTTCTCTGGGTGTATTAGACGGCGCCCGGAAATCTCCTGTAAATCGCTTGGGCTCGGGGTAGGCTTCTGATTCTTCCTCCGGACTTGGGACGGGCGGGGTTCTTGCGGCGCGGCAAGATGGGGTTGAGCCATTGAGATGCGCCCGATTTGTTGCTTGGCGTGATGAATCCGTGGAGGCGCTTTACGGAATTGAGTTAGTTGAACAAATCCCGCTGGTTAGTTCTGTCCGATTGCTAGCTTAACACACTATGATTTTTGTAGAAGCGTTGTTTTGGTCACTGAATCTCCAATCGGTTTGGCATTGGTATCATATCCATGTTAGATTTGCAGTTCCCGTTCCAAATGATTTGTTTGGTGGATCTTTAGGTTGGGCTTGTAGAGTTCGTGGACATTTTCCATATTTGTTTATCTGGAGTGTTCCACAACTGAATTTATCTTTTTACAAGCAGGACAATTCATGGTTTAATTTCCTTATAAGCTGTTTATCTGTACTCCCTAGTTCTCACCATCCAATGTGTTAGATTACTAGATCAGATGTTTGCAGATTTTAATTCGGAAATGCATCCAGACGGGTGTCCGAAGGGAGCTTTTCCTTCGGATGCGCGGCCCAGCAGATTTTGCTTTGCGCGTGGTGGATCTAACGGCTGAGAGGAGCGTCCGATATTCTGTGCAGCATCGAACGTCCGATTGCTAGTCTCGTCCATTTTAATTTGGAACACACAGAACTGTTGGGTAGAGTGCTATCTTCAAATGGCCATCTCCTGTTCCCCACAATCTAGGCTAATCTTCTCTCTAGCATGATCATGATTGGCTTAGGCGCACACGGGAGGAAGAGAGAAAGTTGAAGAGGCGTAGTGTGAGTGATAGGCGTGGCTAGGAACTTTGCCCCTGGCCGGTTTGAACAGAAGAAAGGGAATAGATACTTTATTATTTTACTTGGCTTGGCTAAAACGCTAGCCCTTGATATATATATATATACCTCTTAGAGATATAACTTCTAATCTGAAATCTAAGGACTCCTAATACAAATACGATAAGAACTCCTACTTTAATCTGTTAAAGTACTTTTCTTAATCTCTAATAGAAAATCTGACTTAGCTAACCCTAATTTATCTCTAACCTGCTACTGCAGTACCACATGGGTACTGTTCACGCCTATATCGGGCTAGGCCCATACCCATGACATCATCTGTCTGGTACATGCTCTAGTGTATTAATCTGAAGTGATTGTTAACTGCAATGTTATTTTTCCTTTGGGTTTATACTTCATCTAGTTATAATGGCTTACTGATCAATGCAACTCAGGAGCATGGTGGCGACCTTAACACGGCAATCAATGCACATTTCAATGAAGGAGATATCACAGTGTACATGTTCAATATTTCTTAGGATGATTTTGTTATATATAAAATTGCTCTCCAGATGCCCATACTGTTATGTTAGAACTGATGAATGAGATACGGGTGTCTTACAGGAACAGAATCAATCAAAATAATATACCTGTGACCCATGATGATATGATGGATCTGGATGGACCACTTGATAACACATTTCCAAGATCTTTGTTCCCTGAAACATTGCGTGACCCTTTTGCACTGATGGATCCAAACTTTCAGCGAAGTTTTTTTGACAGAATTGGTTCTACTGATACTTTTGATCATGGCCCACATGTTTCACACCCTAGAGAGCTGAGAGAGATACCTATTGAAGTGAAGGATAGCAACCCTCAAACAGGTCCTTCTAGTCAAGCTCCTATTATTGAGGATGTCACTGGGCATGAATCTTCACATGGTCCTGAAGTTCATGGGGCTATTGTAATTGATGATGATGACGAGCAGCCATCTGCATCACCTTCTCTTCATGCTAATATCGATAGCTCATTACAGTCAAACCCTTCTATTCCAACTGCTCCTCCGTTGGTTCATGTTACTGACTATAACAATGACATAGAGGAGGAAATGATCCGGGCAGCAATAGAAGCTTCGAAAAAAGATGCTGAGGCAATGGAAATTGTAAGCTTGCACACCCCCACCTCCTTTCCTTTAATCTTCCATGTGATCTTTTTGCCACATGCAATATGGGAGTGATTATAATGAGCTTCCCAAAGCTGATTTTTCTTCTCAAGTGTGTTCTTTTTTCTCCAACATGCTTTTCTGAAGTTTGTTTTCTTATGTACCTTATATAATTTTCCACAAATGTTAGGCAGCAGAGCAAGGAAGAGCTCAACAGCCGGAGGGAGTAAACATTAGAGACAATTCTTTTGATGAAGACGATAAGGGAACTGCAGGCAGAACAGCTGGAAGGTGAATATTAACTTTTACTAACCGGCTCTTTACTCCTCTGGCTACCCAGCACTTGATCCCTTATACGTGTCCTTTCTTTTCGGAGGCAAGGATTAGCTACAGAAAAGGTTGGATCATCTAGGCAACCGATAGACGAAGATAGCTTCCAAGAGGAGACTGAAGATATAGAACCATTAGTTAGACACCGTTCTAGACACATCCCTTCTGGAAATGCTGAGTCAGCACAACCTGTGCACACGGTTGATAGCCCTCCCTCAAGTTCTCAGCCTCAAGGAAGTTTGAATGATCGCCAGAATAATGGAGACAATTTTCCATCAGAGGTATTTTGGTCCACAGTACTAATATTCACCTTAAGATTAAGCTAAGCCTATATTTAATTCATTGTTCACATTCTTCTTTTGGAAAAGTGGGGTGGCATTTCTTCTGAGGAGCATGATGAGGCTGTTATGCTTGAAGCGGCAATGTTTGGTGGAATTCCAGAAGGACGCACATATCCATTCTCCATTCCATCTCATAGAAGCTCGATTCTTTATCCCCGTGTAGAGCATGCTCCATCACCAGCATTAACTGAACAGCGGTTGTTACGAGAGCAGCAGGTTTGATCTTTAGTTTGACCTATCTGTCTGTAAATGCAACTAATACTATGTCATGACTATTAATTTGATTTGCAGGATGATGAATATCTTGCATCACTCCAAGCTGATCAAGAAAAAGAGTTGAAGGTCACACTGGAGGCTGAGCTCTGTCGCCTGGAAGAAACTGCTGCAAGAGAAGCTGCCCTTGAAAAACAGAAGCAAGAAGAGCAGGAAAGGCTTAAAAAACAACTGGAGGAAGAGGTACCCTTCTTAAAATAATTTCGGAATTAATTAATCATAGACAACAGTTTTTTCAATATTTAACTGCTGGATATTTATATCATAAGTTCAAATTTTGAGCATATGAAATTTGGTGTTCTGGTCTGTACTATCTTATGTTGCAATGGCTCTATTGGCTGCTGAGTAATATACTTGTTGATACTCTACACCAAATACAGATGGATACTCCGTAACATAAAAGAATCTGCTGCCCTGAGATTAGTGTATTTTTTGTACTGATATTTTTTTACATTGTGTTGAAAGCAATGATTAATTGCAAAACTCATGTTTATTAGGAAGTATCAGAATTAATAATGTCTTTCCTTCTATTGTTATACTAGCCTAGAACAACTCGTCTAACTGTGGAATGTAATCTCCTGTAATTGTGCCTATTGGCCTACTAATTGAATGCCACCCCTGCCTTTGGCTGTGTGGTGATTGCCTCCATCTTCTCTACATGGTTCATATTTTCTTTCCTGAGCATCTTCCGCTGCTCTTCTGTATCTCCCAGCGACTGGTGTTTCTCCCAGCTGCCGCTGCTAACCCTCGTAGCCACCATCTCCCATGTCGGCCCCGGTCCCTATCATCACGGATGCCGTCAACGCTGCGGCTGTCGCCGTCGCCACTGCTTCCACAGCCGCTGCTACCTCAGCTGCTCCTGTCATCACCCCTAGCGACAGTGCCTCCAAAGTGCTTGCCGCTCCAACAATTGTCCTCAGCCCCTACTCCAAAGTCGTCATCAAGGCTCATGTGCCGAGCACTCTCAGCATGAAGATGGTGAACTACTCACACAGGTCCAAGTTCTTCAGGACCATGTGCGCCAAGTTCAGTCTTCTCTCCCACATCGACGGCTCTGCTCCGGCGCGCCCAGATGATATTGTCTGGGCCCTCACCGACTCCACTGTCCTCAGTTGGCTTTACAGTTCTATCGCCGAAGACGTCCTCGATTCTGCGATGGCTGATGATGAGACTGCACACGATCTGTGGGTCACGATCAAGGGACTCTTCTGTGATAATGAGTCTCATACAGCCTTCCTCAGCAGCCAATTCCACTCGCTGATGCAAGGTGATCTGTCCATCGCTGACTACTACCAATTATGCGTCAAGACCCTTGCTAATGCCCTTCGTGATGTCGGCCACCCTGTCTCTGACTCATAAATTGTTCTCAACCTGCTACGTGGCTTCAATCCGCAGTACTCCAACACCGCCGATGATATCGCCAATTTGACTCTGTTTCTCTCCACCAGGGCACGCTCTATGCTTGCCCTCAACTCGCCTCGCCTCGCCAATGAGGCGTAAGTTGCCACTGAGATGGCTCTTCTTGGCAATGGCGACTCCTCGGCCTGCAGCCAACCTGGCTGCTGCTCCACCATGCAGGTCACCTCTTCGAACACCGGCAACTGCTCTGGTCACAACGGGCGCAACCGCCGTGGCAAGCAGAACAACACAACGGCAGCACTCGTAGTGGCTCCTAGGTCGAGCGTGCCCCCCACCCTGCAGGGCCCTGGTTCTGCTCCGGCCCGTGGCCTCCCTCTGGCGCTGGTCAGTGGGCATCGCTTGCCTCCCTTGGCAGCCAGTGGCGCCCATCCCTAGCCCTCGGCATCCTCGATGCTCTGCCTCAGGCTCACACTGCCTTCACACCGGTTCAGCCTTCGCTAACATGGGACCATCAGGGCCTCATCACTGCGCTGAACCAGATGGCTATCCAAGGCCATGGTGGCTGGATCATGGACAGTGGCACCACATCTCACATGGCATCCAATGACGGTATACTACTGTCCTCTCACCCTCCCCCTAACTCAGTTGTCACTGTGGGCAATGGCTCTTGTCTTTCTATTACATCCTGTGGCCACACCTCTCTTTGTACACCCACCAACACATTTTCCCTTAATGATGTCCTTGTTGTTCCTCATACAGTCTGTAATCTTCTTTCTGTTAGAAAGTTCACTTGTGATAGTCACTGTTCCATTGAGTTTGACTCTCTTGGTTTTTCCATCAAGGATCCTCTGATGCAACAAGTGATGCTTTGCTGCAATAGTGAGGGTGACCTATACACAATTTGTGATGCCAACCCTCCTGCCACAGCTAGCGCACACCTCACCGTCTCCTCCCAGTTATGGCACCAGCGTCTTATACACCCCGACATTACCCCCCTTGCTGCCTTGAATAAACATTCGCTTATTTCCTATAATAACGTAGCTCGCCTGCTCTGCCAGTCCTGTCAACTTGGCAAACATGTGTGCCTCCCTTTTGCTACTTCCAGTTTGCGCACTTCTGGGCCTTTTGGCTGTGTGGTGATTGCCTCCATCTTCTCTACAGGAAGCTATGTAGTGCAAGAGGATCTGACCCTGGGGTTTTCCCCAAGAAAAATATTTGTACCAGCCAGATCCATGTCCATATTATACAAGTTTGATAATCTGTTGCTTTCTTTCTGCAGTTTCTTGAGACTTTGTCCATGTTTTTCTTTGTTCATATTGTATCTGTATTCTGCACCATTGATGATGTGTGTGGCGCTGTTCCTGATGTTTTATGCAAATAGGAGCTAGAGTCCAATCTTGCATCCAAACAAGCATCCTTGCCATCAGTGCCAGCTCCAGATGAGGAAGGTGCTGTCACACTCGTAGTTCGCATGCCTGATGGTAGTCGACAGGGGCGTCGCTTTCTAAAATCTGACAAACTTCAGGTATGCTTACTTTCTTTCCTTCATTGTATATGGATATCCACTAATACATGCTTTTATCTTGCTGTTTTGCTTGCAGTTCCTTTTTGATTTCTTAGACATTGGCAGGACTTACAAACCAGGAACCTACAGACTGGTAATTCACTACTGTTGTTTCTTTTTTGAAGGTCACTACCGTTATTTTATTTATATTTCATATCAATACTCCCACAGAGTGAATTTTATTAATACAAATGAGTGGAATCTAATTTTGGCTTATAACCTAATTTTCTTCTAATTAGTTGTGGATGTGAGAACAATGAGTTTACCGTTGACAGGGAGATTCATTTCAGGGGAATACACTGG
>KE372967.1:157399-168322 GCA_000418225.1 Zizania latifolia | reverse complement strand
GAAGAAGAAGATAGCGCTCTAGGACGAGGTCGAGCGGTGCATTGAGGGATAGGAGACTGGCTGTAGCTAGTAAGCACAAAATTTAATTTAATTTAATCATATTTAATTAATGGTCCTGATTACTCTAACCACTTACCTCCTGCAGAGGTAAGGGTACCGTAACGAGGCTCTCATATAATGCTCAGAATTGTTCATTCTCACTTTTCCTGTGAGATAATGGAGCACATTAGCTTTAGTGTAATCATATAATGCTCAGAATTTCTAAATATTGGAACATTCTCAAGAATCTCAACCATGATTTTATTGCAACGATGTTTCAGATCTTCATAGATATGCATCGTGACAAGTCTGCTGCTTGTACTTCAGATTTCATACGGTTGCTTATCTCAAGCAAATTTGGTGGTTTGAAGTCAGAGGGGAGGTTGACTTCTGCTTCCCAGAAGGTACATATAGCCTATTTTTCCGAATTCATCTCGGAAGGCCATTCAAGCGACTTGGACGGCGGGTTTACAACTCCGAGCACATCCACGGCTGGGATATAAAACCAGTGCGCTTCCAGCTATCGACTTCTGATGGACAGCATGCTCAATCCAAGTGCTACTTAACTGATTCCGGTGCCTGGATCAATCACCATGCCGGCGATTTTGTCGTCAAGAACTCAGATGAACCAATAAGTGTCCAGTTTGCAATGGCTCAGATAGATTGCACACACACGAAAGGAGGGCTGTGTGTCGATTCAGTGGCTGTAAAACCGCAGCGCCTCGCGAAGAAAAAGGCATCTCGGGTTTATGTTTAGGTTCATTGAAGTTAAAGCTGATATTCATCGATGTCACGTAGGGTTTGTCTGTTTCAGCTTCTAGCAACCACAGCTATTTATAGAATTTGAAACTAAAATAAATAATTCAGATTCTAGATCTAAATTGTAATAATTAGTAGCTGCATAATCTAGTAATGAATTAGAATTTAGAAGCTGAGAAATACTCGTTTTCTACAGATTCTTGTCAATTAGATATCTAGACTATCTAGCTATTCAGATCAACTAGTTATAGAGCTACTAGAAATCTCTAGCTGCCAGAAGCTAAAACAAACAAATCCATAGTTTTGCTTCTTTCACTTGTATGTGCTTGCTTTTGAGTTTTTACAAATCCTGCACATTATGTAATTGATGGGGTAAGTGATTTTTATTTCCTCTTGTCCCTCTAGAAGCATGTTACACATATATGTAAATTGTGAATTTAGTGATACACATAGCTTTTGTGGCGCGTGATCCTTCACTCCTCGCTGCATCGATGTTGTTGTTCTGGTATCTTCACTCGAGTGTTTCGCGCATCAGAAGATGCATGGCGCTTTACGCGATTATTTTTCGTTATTTCTTACGGTTTGACTGGTACTGTTGCTGCAGTTTGTCAACCTACACAGTTGAGCTTGAAGCTGTATCATTATGACCAGGATTTCTAGTGGTCTGAATAATTAATATCCAATTAGCTGATAAAAATATAGAGGAAGCGACGTTTCTTATGTTCTATATTTTAATTCATTTTTAGATTCTATAGCTATTGAGCTTCAATATCTACGCTAGAAATTTACCGTTTAAAAAGCCTCATATTCTAAAAGTAGCTATAACTATTCCCCAAACATATATATTTAAAGAGCTTCAGATTCTGAAAAACAGTTGGTAAGAATCTAAAGAAGTTGATGCTTTCTATCATCTGCATTCTGTACCATTTCCAGATTTATATTAGATATATAATCTAAATTGTTTAAAAGAGTCATGAGAAACATTGAATTTATGATCTGATTTTCACTTGATTCCATAATGCAATTGAAATTAAGCAGGAGGAAAAACAAAATATTATACCCATGATATAATGAATTTAGAATAGCTTGTGGTTATTAGTAATCTGATCTCAGTTACAAAACATCATTAATGGATAGCTTGCGCTCTCGGTTGTACAAGAACACGCAAAAATCAACCTAAGGCAGCTTGAAGGACATTATGCACCATACCCATTCCTTCGATATGGCATGTAGCGATGATCTTTGGAAGCATTCTTCCTCCGTCGCTTCTCCATAAAGGCATCAAGCTTTCCTGCCTCCTGTAAAATAATATACTTAAAGCCCATTTGATACAGCTCCAGATCTAGAATATTTTAGAGCTAGTCTAGTATTTAGTTAAATAATCTAGTTTTTATTTTAGATTAAAAATAAAAATTTAAACTATTTTATTATATTATATAAATCCTAAATCTAACATAAATCTCGAAGTTGGAGCTATATATTAAACATGTCCTTAAATCTAATCGCTAGGGGTATATCCATAAGAGTGGAAGATTAACAGTCGTGTATGTTAGTTACCTTGAGCTCGTTGTACTTGTTCATCAATTTCCTTTCACGGATTTCAGCTGATCACAGAAATGACAGTGGGCTTTAGAATTGTATATACACACATAGTGAGAGAGCGAAGGACATGGGATTAAGGAACAAACATTTCTTCAGATAATATGGCTGTTTTCCAGTCTTTGCCGCCTCCCTCTCTTTCTTGATATGTTCACGCAGAATTTCTGACTCGATGTTCTTCTTAGGATGAGACCTCAATTGCTTATCCCGATATGTGTCATCAAGGCATCAACTAATTAATGAAATGAGTAAAATCTATCATCTAACTTATTTAGTTGTGTCATTTATGTCACTCTACTTCAAAACTATACATATAAGTCACTAATGTGAGTTAAGTGAGTCATTTGTCTTCTTAACTGTCCACATAAACATATTTTGTCTATGTGGCATACCACCTAGACTTCAAAACTACAAATAATTACTTACAAAAAAAACTCTGTAATATTTATTTTTTGAACTTTAAAACTACAAACTTCGTGACTACTTATAAAACCCTAGTCACCAGCAGCAGATGGACAGCCACTTCGGCAACCATCAAGGATGAAGAAAAGAAACATAAAATCAACAACTCAATTATCTAGGCTAGCTGGCCAGAAGAAGAAAAATTAGAAAGATTGCATGAGTTTTTGGTCTTTTATGTTATTTAAAAATTAGAAGATTGCATGAATTTTTGGTCTTTTATGTTATTTTTCATTGCTATCAAATGCATTGAAGAGACACACGTATAAACAAACGGATTTTCATGGTGGCTTTTGTTCAGTCAAACTTAGTTTTAATTGAAGTCTAAAAAATAAATATCATAGGGGATTTTCTGTAAGTAATTGTTTGTAGTTTTGAAGTCTAGGTGGCATGTCATATAGACAAAATACGCTTATGTGAACAGTTAAGAAGATAAATGACTCACTTAACTCACATTAACGATTTATTTGTGTAGTTTTAAAGTAGAGTGACTTAGATGACATAACTAAATAAGTTGGATGACCCACCATAGATTTTACTCTAATGAAATTGAGCAACCTAATAACATTGCTCATGTAAACCAGAGTGAGTGGTTGAGAGAGAGAGAAGTCCTGACAAAAAAGGAATGTTCCGTATTGTAGGCTCTCTAACAGTAGACTTATGAAAATGTACTGGTCATTTGCTTAATTGATGGGTGCAGCTAGTTCCTTTATATAGTTTCATTCTAGGAAGATGAATTATCCTATTGTGGCAACTTCAAAAAATGAAGCTTGCTTGGTTCCATGATCCTTCAAAAAATGAAGATGATGATGACTATATAATTTTTCTTATGATCTTCCAAAAGGCGGTTATAAAATATAAATAGACAGATCTAATCATGCAGCATAGCAGACCATGCCTACCTAACTGGCTCTATCAGAAATTCGGTCAAAAAATCAACTCAAGAAAATGGTCAGTATGATGACCTTTTGTTAGCACATGAAAGTTTCACTGATCAGGTACCACAAGTATAACATCAATTGGGAAATACCAAAACTATACTTTTCATGGATACATTTCCAAAACATCAGCAAGTAGAAATAAACTTACAATCCAAGTGATACGATTCTTCATTTCTTCAATGGCATTAGGGTCCTTCGATCTCTTGATTGTCTTTAGTAGTTTCTGGTCAGACACATTAAGACAGAGCAGGAGGCACATTTAATTTTGTAAAATAGAAGCATCTACAAACAATCAAATCTGTGTAAGGCATACAGCACCTCTTTTTCTGCAGGAAGTTCATTATCAAATAGGAAACTGTATCTTTTCCTGAACCTGCATGCCAGAAGATTTGATCAGTGTGTCAGTAAATTGTAATGGAAATCGACAACTGAACTACTTAATACCAGATTATGCAAAAATAATATAGCACCATTAGTGGATTAAGCCTTAGGAGACATGGAAAGGGAACAATTGCAAGAAATCAACAAGAAAAGCTTATGGTATAAAGCAAAATAGAGCCACACTAAAGCAAAGCAGAATTTTCCAAATTAAATAACATGCAACATATGATACAATGAAGCAAGTTTGTAAAAATCTTACCCTTCTTTGTCAACAGGTCCATATATAGTTTCGAATCTTGGGTCCCTTACAACCTTAGAAAAGTAGAAAAAGAGAAATTTAGCAGATGGAGCAAGTGCAAAATGGTATATGGTACAGCCATCGGAGACCAAACTAGAGCACGTTAGTGAAAGAATTAACATATTAACTGCCGGGGTAGTTTGTGAACTAACTTTTAGTGTATGATATCCTATACTGAAGTTCAACAAATGTCAATAAACAGAATATAAGTAGATTAAGAAAGCTGAAGAGAAATTTGAAGTAATCCTTCTATACAGATTTTTTTTCGTTGGACCAAATCACAACAGAGGAACCCACTATGGATGCCCACCTACACCCATGCACCAGAGCTTCAAACAATGAAACTAACGCACCCCAAAAAATCAAACATGATAACAATGGTTTCATCAAAACTCCACAACAGCATTTCACAGGCTATTTTTCTTATGAAGATCCAATGTACGCATTTTGATGTGGCCATGTAGATGTGGCAAAAGTGACCAATAAGCAGGTGTCTTTGTTAGGTCGAACAGACAGAAACTGCTTGCTATTCCCTCTTATTTCAAATATAAGTTGCTTTAGACTTTGCACATGAATTAAGAAACCAACTCAAATTACTTTGTTGCCCCTTATTTATTCTACATTGAAAAATAGTCTTTTAATTGTGATTATTTATTCTACATTGAAAAATATAGTCTTTTAATTGTGAGAGAGTAGCATATATTTGGCTAGAGCAAACATGAAAGAAAAGATGAAAAAAATTTCTAGATGTTATAAAAATTCCTAGAGTCGAGAATGCTAAAACAACCTATATAAGGAATCTAAGGAATCAGAGGGAGTATTTGTCTACAAGTTTACACAGGACACCAACAATGACAGGAGGTCAGGTTCAATTAGGATAAAATATAACTAGCAGTCTAGCACTCTGGCAAGATGCAAGACCTCTAATTTTCCACTGCCAGTGTAAGTATTACTAAACCGATTGAACTCAACTCTGCTCTTCCCTGCAACACACTAGTGCAATACTCAATTCACCAGAACTGCACATGCAACTGACCTTCTTGGGAACCTGAATCACCTCCCTGAACCTCGGCGGACGCACTTTGGTGCTGATCTCCATTGGACTGTTCAAAGAATGCACGAAGCCACGAACCCATCAGTACCAACAATCAGAAGCACATGAAACCCTAGAAAGGAAAGAAATAAAAAGCTTCGCGCCGAGCCGGACCTTTTCTTGCTCGCCCTGCGAGTCTTCTTCTGCGCGGCGGCAGCGGCCTTGAACCCCAGCGCGCCGAGCGACCCGTCGGCGCGGGCGCGCTGCAGCTCCCCGAAGGGCACGTCGGCGAGCAAGCCCTCCAACTCCGCTTCACCTTCGCTCTCAGACTCCGACCCCGACCCCGTCGACGAGGAAACCTCCTGCGGAGCCAGCGGATTCCCACGAGAACCCCGTGGTTCCCGAGACGGAAGGGGCGGTAGAGGGGCCTGTGCTACTACCTCATCGTCGCCCGATTCCTCAGGCTCACGCTGCCTCGATGCCGATGCGGCCGCAGGACCACGGTTGTTCCGGCCTCTCATGGCGGCGGCGGCGGCGGCGGCTTGATTCGCACGCCGGCAATGGGCAATAGCAGCAGCAGTCTGAGAGGGTTAACCAAACGGACCATGTTTATAAAGCCGATCGGAGAGTTCCGAATCCGAGACTGTAGTAGCTGTTTTTTAAAATCCAACGGATTCAAATTCGAATTCAAATTTTTGGATGCGGATGCGGATACAGATATAGGTTTTAATAGTTAGTTGACTAACAGTTAAAGCTAATAGTTAGTGGCTAAAAATTAGTTCATGTATATTTATATACTTTAGATATATGACTAAAATCAATTTTATCTCTGATACAATAATCATGCTATAGTGGTTTAAGGGATAAAATAGAGACCCTATTAGGGTAAATTAGTTCACCATTGTAGACTAATATGCTAGCCATTAGTCAACCAACAGCTATTAGTTAGTTCATCAATTAGTGGTATTGTTTAGATAGATTAAAACTAATTTTTAGTTACTAACTTTTAGTCTATATAATCTAAACGGACCGTAATATCGATAAAATCTGAAAATGACTAGGCTGGTTAGCACATGACAATTTTATAAGCCAAAAAACAGTGGCATGCAGCCCGCGGCTAGGTGAACGTGAAGGCGACCTAGCGAGCCCACGGCAGCACACGGACAGCAGCGGCCTCAAGTTAGAAGGACCTGTCCTTTCTCTCTCTTTTGCCTTCTTTTCTAGCAATGGAATAAGATTCATACAGGTTTTTTTGATGTATAGGCTCCATGGGGGAACAGTGTCATTTATGTTGGAGGTAAAATTGAACCTGCATATTATCGTTTATCATATTTGCTTTAATTTATTTCTTGATTCTCTAAATCTAACGGAATTTTGTTATCGTTATAAGTTCAAACTTTTGAATAGTTTCATAATAAGTACTTTCTCCGTTTCATATTGTAAGTCTTTTTAGACATGTCTAGATCTATATAGATATTAATATATACATTTTATATATATGTCTAGATTCATTAACATCCATATAAATATAAACATAACTAAAAAGACTTACAATACAAAACAGGGGTACTAGACATCATGTTATCTTTTGTTAGATTGCTATTTTTGTTATTCTACTTGGTAGCAGTACGGTGTATATTTGTATGTTAGGCTATAAGCATGTTAATGTTACGTTTTATGTTTCTGTTGTCATATATGTATTGTCGTATTATTCGATAATTTTAATCCGTTTCCGATTTGAGTTCGCTCTAACTCCGTACCGATTCCGACATCCAAAATAATATGTTCTGTATCCATATCCACTTAACATTCACACTGAATCCAAATCCACGGTAAAAAAGATATAGAATATGATATAACTATTATTTGTCTGAATCCGATGCGTTTTCACCTCTAATCTCAGCCTAGCTCTCTAAGGCCGGGCCGGGTGGCTAATCTTTGGCCCAGTAACCCAATTTATGAGAGCCCAACTAATCTTATACTCTTATTGGGCTGGGCCCAAATTCCCAATTTGAATAAGCTTTTCTCCGGCTCAATGCTGCAAATATCAACTTGAATAAGCTTTTCTTTGTACTGCTGAAAAAGATTCCGGAAGAACACATCAACCAGTCTCTATCCAGCTATATCTGATTCGTCTCTATCTCTACGTAAGCTTCACTAATAACGTAGAAAAAAATCTGCACAGGCCGTTCCTTTCCAAACGCCAGAGCAAGTTCAGAAGTTTTTGTTAGCTTCTGACACGGAAAAGTTTGACGACGACGACGACGGTAGCCAACCATCGATCAGAGCGAGATTTCGACCTGTCACCGGCCAACACCTTCGACATCTCGTCGAAGAAGTTACGCCGTTGCTCTCCTCTCCGGGATCATCAAAACAACGGGCCTGCTTTTTCCTGATAGGTCCATGGGCAAGTTGCCAAGTTGCTGCTGTCACTCACAGATTAACTGAACAGAGTTATTGATATGTTTCTTTCAGCTTCTGAGCGCTAAAGATTTTTAGTAGCTCACTGATTTGAGTAACTAAATAGTCTGACTATCTAGTCAGTAAGAATATAAAGAAGTTGGTGTTTCTCATCTTCTGGATTCTAGTTTATTTCTAGATTCTGTAGCTACTAATTCTCATAATATGAATCTAGAATCTAGATCGTTTATTTCAACTTTAAATTCTAGAAGTAGTTACAGTTGCTAAAAACTAAAACAAATAGGTCTAATGCTCGTTCCAGAGTGAATAACTCTTTGACGGAATAGTTTGATTATTCAAAGGAATGAGTTTATTGCAAAAAGTTGACAAGATCTTTTAAAATATTTTTTCACTTTTTTATGCCAGATGTCGGAGATGGACGTGCACAAGAAAACAACTGAGCGAGTTATACATATTTTCCTGGTGCTAAATTATGCTGCTGCGATTCATTAGCTCTTCTGAATATCATGTACATGCCGCCATGCCGGTGTCGTTATCAGACAACAGTTAAATTTCAGCAAAGGCCTCTTGACTTGTGTAGACTTGGGATGGTACGATTAATGGCCGCTGTTAAGTGGTTAGGGTTTCTTTTACGATCAGAAACCTGAAGAAAAAAGAACCATGTACGGAGATGGATTCAGACTTCATAGCAACAAAGTTTTAGGTTGAGAAAATTACGTACATGATACTGAAAGTTTATCAGTTTTTGTATATATCACTGCTTTAGTTTTTTTGTCTACATATATCACTGTTGTCAGTTTCAATATTAGTTTTTTTAATAACAAAACTGTCCTCAGCTAACAACATAGAAATCATGGATGGCCAAGGAGTGCGCATGAAATCACGCCATTGCCGTCGCCGCTACCGAACTCTCATCCGCTTCTCGCCGCTCCCCAACCCATTTCTACTTCATTGCGTTGTGAGTTGAGGATAGTTTTACCATTTAGAAAAACTAACGTTAAAACTGACGGCAATGATATTTATGGAAAAAAATTAAAGTGGTGACATATATGAAAATAATAAATTTTTAGTTGTATATACGAAAACCAATAAACTTTCAGTGACATATACAAAAATTTCTCTTTTATGTTTGAAGCCAATGGTTTTTGTACGGTGCATCGGCTTCTTCTGTTAGCGGGTCGAGATCATAATCGTTCCGAGATGGAAAAGGAGATCTTGATCCACTCATTTCATTCACTCGCCCGGACGCTCGCTGATAAATCCGTCTTCCTCCAAGGTATTGCCAATTCCATGATGTTTCCTTTCTCTGCGTCTCTGCGGAGAAAGGAAAGGATGGTTAGACTTTGCAGTTTGCACACAATTGTGACCTACTACCAGCATTGCCTACAATACAAATGCTTCACTCTTTCTCCATCCCTTAATTTGCATGTACTCGCGTCGGTGCAAAGAATGCAGAAGATGTGAGAATGGAGAACAACTTAGTACGGTACTAGTAGCTTTGCTTCGCTGCTTACTTGAACTGCAATTCAGTCAGTTTCAGAAACCCATCTTCTCTGCTATGCTACTTCAGCTGAGACGAAGAAGGATTACTGCTAGCTTTGCTTCGTTGCTTGGCTGAACTGAAAACCAGTTAGCTTCAGAATGACAGAATCTCATTTCTGCTTACGCTGCTTGATCTGCGGCTTGTAAATTGGGAAGATGAACGAGTGGATAGTGTGAGAAACTAGCAGCTAGGTCCAGCCGTCCAGCTTAGCTGCTATGATCCTGGCTAATGGGGGCTGGCTTAATTGTCACTTGCTTGCATTAATTAATGCTGACAGCTACTTATGATTTGTAGATTGTTTGACTCTGTTTACGGATGTTAGGATGTTCTATTGTTTCTTTGAGTCTTGATTACCAACATATGAACAATGACAATAGTACGACAAAAAATAATGGTTTTAATGATGGCAGAGAGACTCTTCACGCATCCTTTTCATATCATTCTAAGACTCGTTTGCTTTGGTCAGAGATTTTTAATAGTTAATTGGTATAAGTATCTAGTTGTATAGTCTGAGTATTGAGTATTTAGCTGGTGAGAATCTGGAGAAGCATGTGTTTCACATCTTCTAGATTTTAGTTTATTTTTAGATTCTGCAGCTACTAATTCTTACAATCCGAGTCCAAAATCTAGACCGTTTATTTCAGCTTCATATTTTAGAAATAGCTACGGAAAGTAAAACAAACATGCTTCAGTCAGCAGGAGTACTAGCTGAAACTTGCAACCATATGTAAACTTATTTGCAGCGTTTCAAGGGGATTTTAGTTCAGCTGTGATGTCCTGTTTTTCCTTTTTAAGTGTCTATGTACAACACTGAACAAATTAACTCCCTTATTTATTGGCTGGTTTTCATATATTAACCGACAAATTTGTATCTGTTAAACTCTCACATCACTAGATAAAGTGAACGTATTTCAATGTTGGGAATTTATGGATGACAGGACACAGAGAAGATAACCTCCTCTTTTACCTGTTTAGGCGGACTCTTAAATAGATAAGAGATAGAATTAATCTCAGTCATTGATTAAAAAATAGAATAATATATTATCTCTTAGGAGGTAAGACATTGTCGAGGATGTGACCCTCAGGTGTCTTACAGTTGGGCTTATTAGACCAAACCAAGGACAAACTAAGACCAGTATTAACCGTCCGGTATGGTCCATAAACAGGAGTTTGATTCCGATAAGGAAAGTGAATTCCTTATCGGGTAGTTAAGCTTCAGATATGATATCTAGAGGTTTATTTGTACCAAAATCCTCGTAATTAGTGATTTACTACATGAGTTTGGTAGGGAATCCGAGTCTTACTCGGGATAGAGTTCTGGGATTGTTAGGCTCACATCCTGAGTATATAAAGGAGACGAGACCCTCCAGAGGCAACTCAACTCAACTCATCTAGCTCATCATCAAGCTTTAGCATATTTTTCTTGCTTTCGACGCCCAAGCCCTGATAG
>KE372967.1:146014-157021 GCA_000418225.1 Zizania latifolia | reverse complement strand
AGGATCCGATGGCATCTCCACGTCAACTTTCAGCTAAACCCAGCATGACGCTCGTCCTAGAAAACTCGACATACGTGACCGATTCGCTCGGAAGGTTGATTCCTTTCGACTCGGCTCTAACTTCCGAGCGGTCATCAAACCGGAGTCTTGATCCTTTCCTCGACGATCGAACTGCGGAGCGCCTGGCTGAAGCCATGCAAGAGTTAGCCCTCGGTCAGCTCTCTGATCAGGTAGCGGAACAAGTCATCCGACGTCTCTATCAAAGCTTTGGGGAACCGCCTCCTCGAGGTTCCAGACATC
This sequence comes from Zizania latifolia, assembly GCA_000418225.1. NCBI lineage: Eukaryota > Viridiplantae > Streptophyta > Magnoliopsida > Poales > Poaceae > Zizania > Zizania latifolia. The sequence goes on along the minus strand of KE372967.1, from coordinate 156,721 downwards.
GAGAGGATTTTTCCGAGCATGTCGGAGGACGCCTCGCTGGACGACTCACTAGGCCCTGGTCTGGGTCCACCGAAGATTATACCATGGGCCCTAGAAATAGTTCCTCCCACCGCTCTGAGTCAATAAGGCGGCGGCGTAGAGGGCCTAGGGAGAACAACTGGAGGCCTCAGAAGGACAGGCGTAGGTTCGAGCACTCGGAAGATGAGACCGAGGACCAGAGGGACAATGCGAAGGATCAACCACGAAAGCACCAGACCCGGAGGAAGGTATGGCGCAAGAAGACCCACGAGGACATCTTAATGCACGAATAGTAGCAGGCTGAAGTCAAAGAGACAACGAATCAGCAAGGAACGACGATGGGTCGAGCCACTATCAAAGGGCTTTGATCTGACTCTACTCCCAATTTTGTCAAGGTTCACGGACGCCGTCAATCGAACTTTCTTCATTTCTTTTTTTAGCTATGTATTCTTTATCCTATATGAAATAAAGTTCAAGTTTTTCGCTAAGCGAAATCATATTCTTTACCTTCGTTGACCACAATTGCTAAGGCTCGGGCCCTATGGGGGTCAAAGCGAAGCGTCGCGCGTCTAGCTTAAATGGTTGTGCCCCTATGGATTTGCTCTAGGTTTGGCATCAGCAACCGGTCGAGCGAAAAAGAATTATTGTTTGCGCCCTCTCGGCGTCCGACTAATAGCTAAGTCTCTCAGGGGCTCGAGTCCTGATGCCTTAACTTCAAGTCCCAAGCAATTTCGAGAACTCATGAGGCCTAATGTCAAGATCGGTGCATAAGTGGCATCAGTTCCCCACACCCGAGACTATATGGCTATACCGAGGGCTCGGAATCTCGCTTTGGACACGCGAAGGATTAGTAAAAAGTGCACGCAAATCCCTCGGGGTCTTATTCGACCTGATGTCGGTAAGCGTGTGTGTAGCCTAGGGCCCACACGCTGAGTACTATATGGCCTAAAGTCCCTCAAGGTGAAAGTGTAGCTAAGGTGTAAAATTACAAACGGCGAAAGAAGTTATCCATACTTCATCAAAAAAAGGGAGAAAAGTTCTCAAAAGCACGGAGTTATTTTCTAATCACTATACACAACTACTCTTCGGGAGACGACGCCGCGGGATCCTGAGCTTTGGGAGACGACGCTGCAAGATCTTGATCCTCAGAAGACGACGCGATGGGGTTCCGAGCCTCAGGGGACGTGGCAGGGTTCTCGGGAGGAGGCAGGAATTGGAGATCCCCGATGATCACAGCAGCGACGCCCTCCACCTCTTGCTGGAGCACCGTAGCTTGCTCCTCGATAACCCCAGCGGGCATTCCGCGCTCTAGTAACTGAAGGTCGTCCGCCGGGAAGTAGATCCGAACATAGACCAAGGCTTGTTTGCCCCCAGCCTTCACCTCCTCATTGACGAAGAGGCGGAGCTGGGTCTCGAACCAATCGAGCTTGTCCCGGAACTCCACCTCGGTATCCTCGACCAGAAACGAGTACGCACGCTCGACCACTGCGCGAACCTCAACCGCTTCACTCTCGAGCTCTCCGATTTGGGCTCGGTCCCGGTCACGCGTTACTGCAAACAGAAGACCGACGAATATTAAGGAAAAGAGATGACAAGACAATAATAAAGGAGTGATCGTCCGGGAAAAGCTTACTTCGATACTCGGCCGCAAACGACTCCGTCGACTCCTTCACGGCATCGAGGGCCCATCGGGCGGCTCTCTCAGTCTTCCTCGCCTCCTTGACCGTGGTCCTCAGAGTTGCCGCTTGGCGATCCGCCTCCTCCACCATGGTCCTCAGGGCTGCCGCTTGGCGATCGGCCTCCTCTGCCAAATGGGTGGTTTTTTTGGCAGTCACTACGGCACTGGCCGTGGAGGTCTCCGCCGCGACAGCCCTCTGCAAAAGCTCGGTGTTCTGGGCCAGGAGGTTATCACGCTCACGGCGGAGAACTTCAATCTCTGGCGCGTACTGCGTCCGGAACAGTTGTAGAACATAGGCAAAATGTCTGAATAGCGATCTAAGACAAAAAAAACAATCCGAAAAGGGAAATGAGACTTACATCGACGAGCTACGACAAAAGAGGACGGCTGCCTCTGGCACCGTGTCTGAGGCCGACGCAGGAGCTATGACCTCCATGTCAAGGGCTCTCGAGCCAGCCTCCGCCTTGAAGCCGTCCACTGCCATCGGGACAGGGGGCTGAGCCATCGGGCCAGCGCCCTCAGAGAGATCGGCAATTCCCTCCTCGACCACCGCACCTTCGACAGCGGTCGCCGACTCGACGGCTGGAGGATTGACCGTTGCCTCTGACGCCACGGCGACGTCCTCGTCCCCCAGGGCTACGACTAGGCCTACGGTGCCCGCATCGATGAGGGCCGCGTCGCCTTCCTCACCCGCCACAGCCACAGCCTTTCCCGTACTCGACGCCTCAACACCAGTACCGGTGTTCGGGAGCACTAGGGTCACCACCGGTCCCAGCGAGAGGTCGACCCCGTCTACCCTGCAGATCAAGATAAATACAAATCAGTAACAGAGACAAAGGGATGTAAATAGACACCAACTCCGACCTTACCTCGATGTTAGGCGGAAAGATTTTGAAGATGCCTGCTTTGGCACCTCCACCGAAACGGCGTGGGGAGAGGCCAGCGCCGCCTCAGAAATTACAGCGTCCTCCTCGTCCTCGGGCTCCTCGTTGCTGTGGATCAACCGACGTTAGCCGATTGCCGGGGTTCCGTCTACCTCGACCTCGGTAGGCTTTGAGCGCTTGCTCGTCCCACCAAGTTTAATCCCCTTTCGCTTCGAAAGTGGAAGGGACGTATTAACACCTCCTGTCGGCCGTCGGCGAGGTGGGTCGACCCCTCAAGAATATTCAAGGAGTAGCGCCTGTGAGAAGTACGTAGCGTTACCCTGCGGCTAGGCACATCACACCGCGTGGGTGGTCAAACATCAGTACAAGACAATAACAAAGAACAAAACAAAGCAAGAAATAAAGAGCTGAAGGGCATAGGCTCACCCGAGGTTGAGGGTTCGAGACGCAGTACACTATAAACCCGAGATCATCCGAGAAGCTTGGCTTTCCGGCGAAGGAGTTGAGGTATTTTGCAACCTTAGCCTAGGGTATCCACCCGGGCTCTAGAGCTTGAGGGTCAAAGGACCCGACCACCTCATAGACCGCCTTGTCCCAGGTCTACAGCGGGAAGATCCATCGTAGCAAGCAGGCCGCAACCTCGATCCCGGTTAGCCTGCTCGCCCGGAGCCCCATCACCACATCGACCAACTCTCGGGCCTAATCTTCGTCGGTCGAGGAACACTAATCGCCCCAGCTTGTCAGGGATGCCGGTTTGGGGCCTATGTCCGCCTCAAGGGCTAGAGGGTGGTTCGCCCCATAGAACCACTCAGCCTTTCACCCCTTGTTCGAAGAGGTGATGGACATCCGTAGATACTCGACGGACCACCTAAGACAAAGGTGGAGCATCACCCCCCGATCGTGTTGTTCCCCGTTGAATGGCGGAGAACGTAATAGTACTGCAAGAGGTTCCAGTGTGGATCCACTACGAAGTACGCTTCGCACAAATGCACGAAGACAGTGATGTGGAGGATTGAGTTTGGCGAGAGGTGACTGAGGGCAGTTTGGTAGGGGTGGAGGAGGCCTCGGAGAAATTGATGCGTGGACAGGCCTAGCCTCTGCTCCAGGAAAGACTTGAATAAAGTGATCTCATGGGTGTTCGGCGTCGAGAACTCCTCCCCCTTCGCCGAGCGCCACCCCGACACTGCCTGCTCCGGCAGGAACCCAGCTACCATCAAGTCCAGCAGCTTGTCCTTGGACATTTTCGACTTCTCCTACGCCATCGATGGCGGTGGAGAAAATGGAGAAGGAGGCAGGCTCGCGAAGACCATTGGCTTGAACTAGAATAGCCGGCAAGGCTTCTAATAACAGACGACGCAGCCGCAGTGATGGCCTAGACGGGGAGGAGCCAGACGGATGAACGAAGCAAAAGAAAAGCAGAAGGGCCGGCAGTTGCGAAGGGAAAAGATTCAAATGAACAGCGTGCGTTTTGGGGAGCGAACGAATTGGCTTAAATACCTCGACGGCCGCCGCATGAAGAAGGGGTGTGATAACTGCAATTGGGATGCCACCTCGATCGTCACGCCCGCGGTGATAAAGGTAACCTGACGGTTCCACTTCTCTATCTGTTGGTCGTCTTCGCACTTGGTTCGGTCAGGGTTGGAACGTCTCTTCAGTCGTTTCATACTAGAGACGCATTAAATGCGAGAGCGAAGTGATTTCTGACGCAACAGGTGAAGTTCACGACGGTTCAAATCATCTGTGCTGGTGGGTCCCATACTTGGGGGCCCGCGCACGCCTGAAGACCTTCATGCTCGGGGGCTCGCACACCCGTGGTCCTTCACGCTCGAGGGCTCACGCGCTCGGGGGCTCACCCAACCCGAAGTATGAGTCCCCGAGACTAAAAATCCTCGAGAGCTCGCAAAGCTCAATATACCTCGACCCCGTGGGCATCTTGATGCACGAGGGGCCCGAACAACATGATATCAATTTACTCAAAGACTCAAGATTAATTTCTTTCCAGTTTGTCATAAGATCAAGACTTCAAGCACGACCTTTTTCAGCAAGGTCTCGACGAAGACAAGATTATGAAAGCAGAAGATTATTATTTGTAAGATATTTTTGGACCCTCGAGCAAAATATTCTATTTAACTCGAGGTTCGAGGGCTACACTGTGTGGGTGCACCTACACGGTGCACCTCACACGAAAGAATGAGATCAAAAGCTTTTTGAAGACGCCAAGGTTTGATTAAGATGTTGAGGTTTTAGATCAAAGGAGAGCTCCTCTCAGCTTGTTTTTTGCCGAAGATTTCTTCAACCAAGCCGAGAAGAGCTCGAGGGCTGCTGTTGGGGATGTAACCCCTAGGTGCCTCACAGTTGGGCTTATCAGATCAGACTAAGGACAGACCAAGACCAGCATTGATCATCCGATATGGCCCATAAACAGGGATTTAATTCTGATAAAGAAAGTGAAGTCCTTATCGGATAGTTAAGCTTCAGATATGATATCTAGAGGTTTATTTGTATCAGAATCATTGTAATTAGGGATTTAATACCTGAGTTTGGTAGGGAATCTAAGTCCTACTCGGGATAAAGTTCTGAGATTGTTAGGCTCACCTCCTGAGTATATAAAGGAGGCGAAACCCCTAGAGGCAACTCAATTCAACTCATATAGCTCATGATCAAGCTTTAGCATATTTTTTTTCTTTCGACGTCCAAACACTGATAGCTTGATTGCGTCGTATTATAAGATCCACCAGCACAGTAGACACCAAAACATTGGACGTAGAGCTATTATCCTCCGGGAGGCCTAAACCAGTATAAACATTGGCTCTTGTATTCTAGAGTCGACCATCGGGTTCGAAGGCGCTGCGCTTCCCTTACATACATCTAATCACCACCTTGTGTACCTCTTAGGTGGACTAATTGGTGATTTACCGACAAACATCGACTTCTTTAAATCATGGTCGTTAGATTATGATGATATATTACTTTCTAGGAGGTAAGACATTAACTTCTTTTATCGTGATTGTTAGATCAATAAAAATAAATGGTCCAATATACCTTAAAATTTGCCTTGGACAATAAGTTGTCGAAAAAAAAAAAAACCTAACATCTTTACACAATTGGACTTGTTACATAAAAAAAGCAAGCACCAAAAAACTACAGGGATCATCCAAGAGCAGAAGAAACTGGCTTCTCTCCACGTTGCTAGTTCTTCTTTAATGTCAGCGAACAACTGAATCGGAATCCACAAGATTTGTTAAAAAATCATAACATCTCATTCCTTCTAAATGTTCGAGCACACTAGCATAAATAAGGACAGTTATAAAGAAATCTTTTCGCACGTGAACAATAAAGAGTACTACTCTGTTTTTACAAGTAGTTCGAAGCATTTAGATTTAGTGCATTCTGATTCTCCCATGTGTGCTGGCTATTCTATCAGCCTAGGGCAACAAGAGGACTGCCTATTTGCGATATTTAATCACGGCAATACACTGATCACATTTTCCCAATCGATGCATTAGCTGCAGAAGAATCTCAATATTTTAGGCGAATCTTCGGAAGAATCTGACGAGGTTTTGGCACATATGATGATCGATCAAGCGTGCTCGCAGCAGAGTACGTTGTGAATATATTATGGGCATGATGATATATGTCACAGAAACAAAGGCATGCACACATTATGGCAGTAAAGAAGCTTATATGATGTTATTGGCCAAAGCCTAAAGATTCATGACTATTTGTTCCGTAGTCTAAGTATTTAGTTGGCTGGTCTGAATAGCTGGCTGGTCTTAGTATCTAGCCGGTGAAAATCTAGAGAAGCTAGTATTTTTCAGTTTTTAGATTCTAATTAATTTCTAAAATCTACAGCTATTGATTTTCACGATATATATCTAAAATCTAGATTATTTATTTCAGCTTCAGATTCTAAAAATAGCTAAAGTTACTGTAAGCTGAAACAAACGTGCTCTCGAGCTCAACACCATGGTTGCTAAAGCCTATGTTGATTCCTCCTCTTGCTCTGTGCCAACTTTTGCTCTGAAAAGAAGTGAACCGTTGAAATATAGCAGCAATTCAGAAAGGTGGTCTCGATTCATCGGTCAAGGAGTTCACCCAGTGAAAGTGCAGAGCAACTTGATCGACTTTAACAACAAAGAGAACTCATGAAGATCTAGTGAAGTATAGTCCCATCTACTAGCTGTGATCTTACAGCTAGTTAAGTGTACCACAGCTATAATTAACTGAAGTACCAGTAAGTGCTAGTTGTGCATGCTATAATTAAATTTGCACGACGGCTGCATGCAGGCAGGCAGCGAGTAATCAATCAATCATCAAACTGTGATGAACACAGCTTGTACGTGCAGATTTCGATCTGCCGGCCTTTTGACTTAATCGAGTAGTCCGTTGCTGCTAGCTGTGATCGATCACGAGATGCGTCCGGTTCAGTGCTACCGACCAATGCAGATTTGTCTGCATGCATCGAGTGTGCTCGTGCTAAATCTTTGCGAGATTAATACTAAAATTCAGATATAAAAATTAGTTTGTCGCCTCTGCAAGTCGGCCAGCAGCTACTCGCATAAGCCAATTACTGATTCCATGAACTGAAGTGGTCACAGGTCACAGCTACCCGATCGAAAGAATCAGATAGGCGATGGAATGAATGATGGATGGATGAACAAACCCGTGTGCTCTGCTCGCTCGTACATTGGCAATCAGGTAAGTTGGCATGATTTTCAGTAGAGGCCAAGAGCTTGCTGATTGTACCAACTAAGCATGCATTCTCTACAAGTTCACTACTAGAAAAAAAAAGAGGGTTACAAATTCAGGTATTGCTAATCTTACTATTCTTAACTAACCATTTAGTTTTTTAAAAGATTTTCATAATAATTGATTAAAAAATCAATAAAAAAATAAGGAGCTAGAGTTAGAGGTGAGACTCGTGCCCTAACCGATAGCAACCCCATCTCGTCTCCACCCCTGCTCAGCGGCATATATTCAGGTCTACTCTCTCTGTTCTATAATATCCTAACTTAAAACTAGATTTAATATTTCTATAATAAAATATTAAATCTGATCTTAGATTATAATATCATGGAACGAAAAGATACAAAGTTACCTATTCTTCAGTTCAGGTTAGTAGGGCTATTAGGTACCAAAGTTAGAACTACATGCACTTCAAGTAGCCAAGTAGGACGTACGCTTTGGTCGGACTCGGTGTGACGATGACAACATTGATCTCAGGTTACGGAATCTGAGCATGCTTCTAACACTTTAAATTATTTATTAACTTTTGCATTAAATTCATTTTCTTCAATTTTAAATTATCATAAATCTGAGCTCTTTTATATTTTTATTGTTTCAAAGTGTCCTCGCCATCTCTCCTCTTCCATGCCGAGCTGACAACCTGACACTTGCAGCTTCTGTTCATCCTTTTGTCTTCTTCGTGTAAAGAATCTGCACGTGCACCACATATGACATTATACCGTTTACTTTACTACTGCCAAATCCGTACGAAGCAGCAGGTGTTACCGTTGTAACCACGTCAGCAAACTTTTCGAAATAATTCCCCGTATACATTAAGTTAAATGTTTCTTTATATATCAATCGCATGTATAAAAAATTTTCCTACACTTTTCTAAAGAATAGGTGAGTGTCGTGTCACTGGCGAGTGGGTCCACCTTCTAGAGGATACTCTCTTCGTCCTATAATATTATAGGACTAAATAACGAATGTGAATAAATTACTGTACAGATTTATTATATTATAAAATATTTATATTATTATTGAAGAAATAAAGTATTTACCTACCGTAGCTACCTAGAGGCGTAGGTTATATTGTCCCTTTCGAACCACGCAGCCGGTGGGCCCTCGGCGCCATCAACACGTGGAGGCCTGCAGCGGATGCCACGTCGGCTCTTTGCTGTCGGTGTGGCTTACGCTTACCCTAGGCCCGAGCGGTGGACGACGCACCATCACAGGTGGGTCCCGCGCACTCGGAAGGAAGCGTTCTTTTGGCCGCGCTGTCTTTCTGCCTGACCCATGTGACTGTGCATGTGGCCCCGCCTCCTTTTTGTGCCATCTCCTCCGTGTGGGTGGGGGTGACACGCGGTGAGAAAAGTTTTTCGTTTCTGCTACCACGTCAGCTTCACCGCACGCTCACACGCCCAACCCGCAATATGATGACCCAGATTTTACTGCACAGTTACAGGAGTACTTCTTCTCGAAATTTTATTTTAAGATAAAGTTTATATATTATTTATGAGAGTAAAAGATTAAAATATATATTATTAATAAGAAAATAATATTGTAAAACTATAGATAGCGATAGTTAAGGGGTATTAAAAAAGATAAAATTTCTTAATGTATGAACAGTGGTAGATAAGAAAGTAAAAGTAATTTTTTTAACAAAGTTAAATTATTAGAAATAAAATATTTTTAAAAATAAAGAGAGTATTCAATATTCAATATTCTGTTTCTGTTTCTCGACGAGAAAAGGCGAAGGGTGGGTGAGTGGCAAGTTTGGCAGCTAGCTCTCGTCTTCGTCTTCGTCTTCGTCTTCCAGCTCCCGCCACCGTCTGGTCGGAGCTACCTCGATCTCGCGCGGTTGACGACGCTTCCGGCGCCCAGCAGCTCCTGCCTGCTTGCTGTGCCCTGTTCGTTTGCCCATGGTTGCACGCGGCTTGGCTTTCTTTTCTCCGCATAAATATTCCGCTGCGCTGCCCTTCCCTTCCCTGAGTTGTACCCACTCTGTTTTTATTTCTTTTCCCTTTCAGCCATCACCTTTCTCTCTCTCTCCCTCTCACCCTGCTGCTAACCTCCCCACCTACCTCTCTGCCTGGCTAGCTCCTGCCTTATCCTGATTTCCCCAATTGAGGCCAGGGAGCACCTGCACTGCAACGCGATTTGTGTCTCAGACTCTGAGCTGGTGTCTCCCAGATCCGGCACCCCGTGTCGTCCCAATTTGCCGCTTCTAGCTCGCACGCAGCCGGTAGCAGGGGGGCAGCGGCAGCAGCAGCTGGGGGGATTCGTCCACGGCGACGGCCAAGAAGAGATCTTTCTGGGAGGAGGAGGAGGAGCAGAGTAGGGTGGCTGCGGGCTGCGGTTGGTGTGTGCGCGTACGATGAGAAGATGATGCGCGCCAAGGCCAAAGGTACATTCCCGGCGCCGGCGGCGATGAAGGGGAGCTCTCCGCCGTCTGCTGCGAAGGAGGACGAGTGGGAGGTGCGGCCCGGCGGGATGCTGGTGCAGAAGCGGAGCCCGGACGCCGACGCCCCCGCCGCGCCCGTCCTCACCATCCGCGTCAAGGTCAAGTTCAACGGCGTCTACCACGAGATCTACATCAACTCGCAGGCCTCCTTCGGTAATGCACCCGCCGTCGGCGTTGGATTTTGGGCTGATTTTCGGGGGTTTCGATCGAGCGGCTGCTGACTGATCGCGGCGGCGTTGGTGGTGATGCAGGTGAGCTGAAGAAGTTGCTGTCGGCGCCGACGGGGCTGCACCCGGAGGAGCAGAAGCTTGTGTACAAGGACAAGGAGAGGGACTCCAAGGCGTTCTTGGACATGGCCGGCGTCAAGGACCGCTCCAAGATGGTTCTTCTCGAGGATCCCGCCGCGCAGGCCAAGCGCCTCCTCGAGCAGCGCCGCACCGACAAGGCCGAGCGAGCCGCCAAGTCCATCTCCCGCATCAGCCTCGACGTCGACAAGCTCGCCACCAAGGTAAAAGTCTATAACTTGCAGAGGCACTAGTTGAACTTGGTTCTTTGCGCAATCGTCGCCGTCGTCTTCGTAGTCGAAATCGAATTAGGGTGTTTGCTGAATTGGGTGGTCAATTTGGTGGTGTGACCGGTGCAGGTGACGGCCCTGGAGGCCATCGTTGGCAAGGGCGGGAAGGTGGTCGACGCCGACGTGGTCACGCTCACCGAGGCGCTGATGAACAAGTTGGTCAAGCTGGACGCCATTGCCGCCGAGGGCGAGGTCATGGTGCAGAGGCGAATGCAGGTTAGCACATGGCACATGCCAAATTAATTTCCGCGCAATCTCTGTCCCGATCGATTGGTTTTCGGAGAAGCTCAATTTCGACGCGGCTCTGACGAACGGTGCAGGAGAAGCGGGTGCAGAAGTACGTCGAGTCGCTGGACGCCATCCG
>KE372967.1:134477-145849 GCA_000418225.1 Zizania latifolia | reverse complement strand
CCACGGCGAACTGGGAGACGTTCGACCTACTGTCGTCAATGCCGTCCACGTCGTCGTCCACCGCGACGACCACCATGGCAGCCGCGACCGCCACCTCGCCGCCGATCCCGCGGTTCGACTGGGAGCTCTTCTAGCTTCCCCACACACCTCTCCGATCTGTACACTACACTACACTATACTACACTGTCCTGCACCTTTCTTGTCCATTTATCTCGGGAGCTCATCGATCGATCGGCTGCTCTCTCTCTCCCGATCATTAGCGCTCGCCGCCATTGTTTCTTTGATTTCTTCTGTTCATTCTTCCTTAATTTTTCTCTTCCTTTTTCCTCTTTCGAGTGTATATCTACAAAAGAAGAAACACCCTGGTGATCAATGGAGTGTGTTCAGTCAGTCAGTTACTAGTTCTTCCTCGTCATTAGGAATTTTCCATGACACTATATAAACAGCATGTATATGTGATTCGTGAAGACTCGGTTTAACGTGTGGTTTGCCACGCATACCTGTGGATTTCACCGGTTGCTTCGACGGCGTTGAGTAATTTTTCGGCCTTGTTTGTTTATTCTGGACGACACGTTTCTTCTGGGGGCGAGACGCGCACCCGTGATTCGTGAAATTAAACTAGCTAGATCGATGAGTTGCAGCTAATGAATCCAAAATTGGCTTGACATCGTATTTAGGGTTAGTTGAAAATATATTAGAGCTTTGCTGCGGTACATCTATTACCTCTTAAGAGATAATATTTAAAATTAATCTGAACAATTGATTTTAGTTAGGATTAAAAATAAATTAAAATTAAAAATACTTGGCGACCGACAGATAATTGAAAAGCCAGCGTAAAAAATTAAAAACTATGTACAGAAAATTAAAAAGTTAGCACAGAAAATTTAAAAGTCTACGCAGAAAAATCATTTAAAAGTCTACGCAGAAAAATCAAGTATGACATATTACCTCATATGAGATAATAGATCATTATTTTTAATTCTAACCATTAGATTAAAATAAATGAACGGTTCACAATATTTCTAATATACCTTAAAATTTGCCAATATATTATTATAATTTTTATAGTGACGTGGGATTGTTATGGTCACTAATAGCAGTATTTTTTAAATTAAGAAACAATTTTGACTTATTTATTAAGTAGCAAGTTTAAGTTTAACAATTTAAATAAGTTGTTGTCTAAAAAGATCTAAGAAGCTTGTTGTTCTATTCTAAACGGCTTCTAAAATCTGATCATATTATATATATAGTATGATAAAAATATTGTATTATCCATAGACTTATTTTATTTGATATTTGATTAATAATATTATTATTTAAGATATTTTTTATTGTTAAATAACGGTGAAAATGCAAATAAGCTTAGAAATGCTCAAAACAGGAGTTTTATCCACAAACAAAAATATGAATGGACTTATAACATATTTGAACAATAAGTTTTAGCTTTTAGACATACTATATCTTTTTAAAGTAATAAATTATCTAGAAAAGCGAAGGAGACCGAAATTATGGCATTTCCCTCTCTTTTTCTTTGCTCAGTTGCTCTGCTTCTCTGCAGAGTAGTGCAGATCGACTTTCCCTGCTCCAGCATTTAGGCACATGTAGCCAGCTGCTTGCACTGAGAGAGAGCCACAAAATCTCACCAATCATAAGCTGGCTAGCATTTCGCTCCCTGTTTTGGGCTCCGTCTAATCACTCTTGGATTATCTACGAGGGCGACATTTACATCACTGACTCGATTATGACTATGACTATATTATATATTGAATAAACAAAAGTGTATTTATGTTATGTTATATTTATATTTTATAAATTTAAGCAAATGATGTTGTACCATGAGATGCGTTTGTTTTGTTTTACAGAAGTGCTCATGTAAATCAAAATATTAGTGTTATGTGTACAAAATGCATGAAACATTGATGAAATTGATAGGAGGCCAACGAAAAAACAGGAAAGGAAACAACAAACTTAGTGCATCAAAGTTGATTATGGTAGAGAAGATAAAGTAAAACAACCATAACATTAGAATGCATTCTCCAATATGAAAGTTTTTGGACTTTTTTGAAAGCCGAAGAAACCTACTTTCCAAATAATTTAATTCCTTATCAAAACTCCATGCTAGTCGACTAGAATCACTAAATTAATTAGCATGTCTTTTTCAGTCAGAGTCTATTTAGAAAATAATCAATAGTTTTTATATGTAATAACTTTTCATACTTTGGAGTCACGTCCCAAGAATTATAAATACTCTCAGGGACCTCAATTGTATTTGAGTTTTGTTGAAATCAAAGTCAAGCTCTACTACTTTATTAGTTGGAGCTATGGCCGGTTAGATCATTATTTCGCTGTTATAAAATTCCACCTTTCATGTATCTTCTATGAGACTCATATAATATATATGCATTTGAGAACTTGTTCGTCTTGTTTTGTTAGTTCTCAAGTGCTTGCAGGAAAAAACATACTGGTTTGGTTAATCATGCTCCATTAAGATCATAAATAATCTTTAAAGTTAATATAGCGATAGCTAAGACACGACTTTCTTAAATGGTTGTAATAGGAATATCAACGTCTCCTATCAATCAACTTAGGGCATGTACAATGGGGTGCTTCGTATAGTCTACAACCCTAGCGATTTGCACAAAAGCCCCTGGTCGCTAAAGCAGACGAGGACATCTCGCTTCATCAAGCAATGACAGAAGCTCGTGCTCCCATACGAAGCAGCCGGTTGGCCACACGTTGTATGGAGTATCGTCTCTAACTACATGCTCATGAGGTGAAGATTACACAGATCCTGTTGCAAACATTAAATAACTTATAGACAACTAAATAGATAACATGTATCTATGAATTGTATTTATTGTCTATTTATCTATCTATATTGTAAGTTTTAAGAATTTATAGATAACAGTTGTCTGTGATTATACGTGCCCTTACCTCTTTTAAAAGATCGGACCACTCAACTCAAGTTCTCATGAACGCCCTAGCTCATCGGTAGGATTACTTGCTATTCCCAATGGAGGAAAAAACTAACGGAGATTGACTGCACCCACAGGAGTCCGGGCCCAACTAGTGGCCATGCCCCTGCCCTAACGGAACATACATAGGCCTACTAAACAAAAACCAAACCTTACCTACAGCAGCACACTAGATCCAAGAAGCCCAGCTATACTGGTACGATTCATAGGCCTGTTTGGGAACTCAAAATGCTAGACTTTATATTAGCTACAATTGCTTTTAGAGTTTTCTAAAAAGTCTAGATCGTTAATTTAGATTATGAAAACTAGTTGCTGCAAAATCTAAAAATAAGCTACTTCCTTCGTCTAAAAAGATAGCATATTTAAGAGTTCAAAATTTATCTTAAATATAATAATCTAGTATTCATAAAAAATAAATTTTATCTATAAAATATCCATACTACTTTTAAACTTTATTTATTATTACATCACCTAATCGGTTTTGAGCCCACACTAAGGCTGAAAAATTGGATCAGAGCTCACAAACCGGCCCAGGCCACCAAGCCGAGCCCAAGCCTCCTCTCTGGCTCGGCAACTAAGCGAGCCAAGTCTGAGCCAGCTCACAAGTGCCTCGGTGGCTCGGCAATCCAGCTGTCCAAGTTAGTCCTACCGCACAGAGCCACAAATGAGTACACACCATGGAGCCACAGAGCCACGAAAGCATGCTGCACCGCTGCACGCATGAAGATAAAGTTTTCGGTCAAAGTATGAAACCAGAATACCTCTTCCTCGTCATCGCTGCCCCTAGAGAAATAGGTTGTTTTTTAACATTTATTTCTAGATTCTATGGCGCCTAAGTTTTAGGATTAGAAAAGAATGTAGACAGAGTTAGATATTTTGAAGTAAGTTAGTTGCAGTCACCAAAACTCCCAAAAGGGCCATAAATACAGTTGTCGTTTGTGAAACTGCAAGATTGTAATATAGTTGACATGTGTATGCAAGCATGGATTTTTTTTAAATAATCATTGTTTATTCAAAATTATAATTTTAGGCCCATTTTTTAAAATTTTGCATAACCGCATTGGATTTGGAAATTAGAATGTACAGGGAAGGGAAGGTGCAACCACGGGGACGCGGACACGGGAAATTTCCTCCTTTCTTCCTCGCTGCCCTCCCGAGCCTTCCACTTCCACTGTTCCACATCTCGCTGGCCGCGGAGCGCACGAACTCGTCCAGGCTAAGGCTCCGGTCGGAGCCGACGCCGGGGGCGACTGCGGCACGCGCGACGTCGCTCCACCGCGGCACCGCCTCGCCTGACCTGACCTCGTGCGCAGGCCGTGCGGCGCATGTTGCTCCTCCTCCATGAAGGCACGCACACATCGCTCGATCTGCCCGTCATGGCACTTGACGAATAGGGGCGTTGGTGAGCTGGAGGTACCGATTGATGACGCGGGCGCAGGGCGGCCGAAGGCGCCGAGCGGCAAGGCGGCGGATGCGCAGATAGGGCATTCGGGGCGGCGCGAGAGGACGACGGGGGCAAGCGAGAGACTGTCTGCCTAGGGTTTTTTTCCAGGCCGGAGTGGGCTAGTGGCCACTGGGCCAGTTTCGATATGGGGGGCGCCCCCCCTTTCGCTCCTGGATAGTTGATATCCAATAGCTGAAAAAATTTCAGGGACTGAGTCAATAACAATATCAAGATGCACATCGACATATACTTTTGGTGAAATCTGACGCACTCAAGTGTGCGTTTTTCAACATGTTATCACGTTGAGATATAGCCAACATTGCAAAATTGTTACAGTCCAAACTCACAGCAGAGTATGTCTTATATTTTTAAAAGTGCTTTGATAGAAGATAGGTGGAACAAAATCATCCCTAAAGAAGAATATTTTTTTTAAACTTATGACGAGCTCGTTCCTAAAAAACAAAGAGATAGGCTTGTCCCACTTATGTATAAGAGAATGATGTGTGGACCCACGTATAAAGTATCACATGCTAGATTGTCATATTCTTAAAATAAAATAAGATAAACCTATTTCACTAACTTAAAAAAATAAAATGATTCTATCTTAAAAAGAGGATGTAACCCTTAAAAAGAGGATGTAACGATCCCACGCTGTCTCAAACCCAAAAACAGCCATACACTAAACAGTCAATGTTAGAAACAGAGTACACACGTTCGCCGAGCTTAGTAGCTCCAGAGAGTGACATCAACAACGGCGTCGCCGCAGTCGCTGATGTCACAGTGTGCGCCGGTGGCCGCCGGCGGGGGCTCCATGAGCAGACCCTGCGCGAGGCTGGCGTAGTACATATCGTAGTCCATTTCCCCGAAGAAGTCAAGCTCGAACGTGTTGCTGTTCAGTGCCGCCGGCATCTCAGCCGTTTGTGACGTCTCCGACGAGCCGGCATTGTGGGCCAACGTCGGCGGGGAAACGCTGGAGGTGGCCTCGTCCGTTGCCTCCGTGACGGCGGCGGCGTTGGCGGCCTTTTGGCGCTCGAGGAAGGCCGCGACGGCCTCGGTGGCCGCGAGACGGACATCGGCCAGGTTGGAGAGAGCGGCGGGCGGCACGGGGAGCAACCACGCGGAATCCTGGAAGTTGAGGTAGGCTTCGCCGCCGCCGAGCGCGAGCATGGCGGCGTCGTGCGCGCGCGCGGCCGCCTCTGCGGTGACGTACGTTCCCAGCCAGAGCCGCGCCCCGCGCTTGCCAGGGACGCGCACCTCGCACACCCACCGCCCGGCCCCGCCCCTGCGCCGCACGCCGCGGAACACCGGGTGCCGCGTCTCCCGGAACTTGGTGCGCCCCGCGGGCCGCTTCCGCGGCGGCGACCACGCCATCTTGCACCGCTGCCCCTCCAACAAGGACGACGACTGGGAGCTCGAGTGGCCCTGTCCCTGGCCCATCTCCATCGCCGCTAGCTGAGCTCTCCGTGAGACGCCGGAGCTCGTCTGTCTAAGCAAGTGAGAGCTCTGCCGTCTTGCTCTCCGTGAAACTGTGCAGCGGGAGATGCTGAAGCTCGTCTGTCTAAGCAAGTGAGAGCGCGGCCGTCTTGCCGAGTGGTCGCCAGCAACGCGAGGCATATTTATAGGTATGCATCTGGATGTCGGGCTGGACTTCTTCGGGGAAGACACGGGAGGAGGAGGACTGGAGCACCGAGGTGACAACAACCTGAGGAATTAATTAAACTATGATTGCCTCGGCGCTATCCGCGTTGGGGCAAAAGGCAGCTTTGCAGCTAAGGTTGGTGACGCAGTGGTGCTTGGGCCCCACCAGCTCAGCTCGGCTGCCCGCTCTTGGAGTCGGAGGCGCACATCCACAGAGGCACAGATATTTTATGTCAAACGCTACTGTACCTATTCGATTCGCTTTAATGTGATCCAGCCTACGCCCAACGTTTTGACTTTGACCACCAACAACAAAAGGCTGCAATCTCCGTAAAAAAATCAAATGGAACACGGTATTTTTAAAAAAAATTCAAAGAACTTAGTTTAATTCTTATAAAACTACTGTAAAATCTACGTGTTTTAAAAACCCGTACTAAAAAACTCATTTCTATTAAGTATCTACTTCTATATATTCAATTCATAAATTAAGAAGTTTTATTTCCCCTTTATTTATACTTTACAGTACTAATTTATTATTAATAATAGACACTTTAATCTTTTACTCTCATCATTAATTTTATAAATTAATTTATAATTGTCTTAGAAATATAATATTCATGGACTTGCTCCTTATCACCAAAACTGCCACTCCACCGAACAATAGAGTACAGAAAACACTAAAGACGGACCCACAGGAACGGACCCACAGCATATTATACATTTATACGCCAATGGATACGTCTCACAGCCGGAGTCCAACCGCCAACGCCCGCTCGAGTCACACTGATGTAAATAGATTGGAAGAGTTGCTATATGATTAGTGATGAGGTGGAGAAGAGAGAAGAGAAACAGGCTACTAGCTTACAACCTACTAGTACATATGTTACTATAAATTTTATGAGATGACATGATAGGTTATATATTAAATATATAGTATATATACATAATTAACTATTATATAAATAGACTATTAAATCAGCTATACGTAACATAATATATATAAACTCAGTCACTAACTAAATCATTAACCCAATCACTAACTAAATCATTAACCCAATCACTAACTAAATCATTAATCTTCTCTAAAAACAACTCGTCCTCGTCGTCTGGATCGGTGATCGACGTGGCAACGCCTCGTCCTCTCGTCGCTTGGGTCGGTGATCCCTCGCTGCACCGCCTCGCGAACTCGCCTCGTGACGCGCCTACGGACGACGTCGCCAAGACGCCAAGTCGTCGCCAGTGCAGAAGAGCTGCGGCCCGCAGAACCTCATGCGTATGAAGTATGAACTATTAACTCTGTGACATGCAAACCTGCGCGCATGCGTACGAAGTATGAACTCTAACTCTGTGACATGCAAACCTGCGCGTAGAAAGAAATATTATTTGTTATTCCATGATTTGTGGTCAAAAAAACACATGTTTATATTTATGCAAGTTTCCAATTTGATTTTTTTATTTAAGACTTATCATATAATTTAGTACATATATATTAAATTACAGTGTAAATTTAACAAGCATTTATATAAATTAAAAAATAGTTTTATCAAATTCAATATAGAAATTTTGACATTGCATACCCCAATTTACCACTGCTCAGTTCGAAACAGACAGGGATAGGCGGATAGCATACTGGATACACCCGCCTGGCCTCCTTTGCCAAGTACTAGTACTGTACTCCAGTACGAATATCCTACTAATATCCTGCATCGATAGACAAGGACGTTGGCGCGGACGTCGTGATGGCACGCGACAGCGACGCGGCCAGCGCGAGGGAGAGAGAGAGAGCGCATTCGAGCCGAGAATATCCGCCCGCCCACCTGGCACCTGCGTGTCCGTTTGTTTTTTATTGGCTGCTGCGGATTCTGGCAGCAGGCAGCAGCTTCCTTCCGGTGAGCAGGCTCCTCTCGTTTTCCGTGCTGCGGCATCTGCGTCTGCGGACGGTTGGCTACCGTTTAAGGAAACCACCCCGTATATCGCAAAACTAGTCAAACTAGTCTATAGATATGAGGTTGATGGTATTAGTCTATAGTTATTTCTTATGCTATAATGTTTATAGCAAAATAAGATATTAAAAGTAAGAGAGAAAGAAAAAAGAGAAATAATAAATGTTATTTTATTTCTTATAGACAGGCCATAAGTTTATGGCTATATTTTACTAAAGACCATAAAGACTATTTCCACAATGGTTTAGCTAGCTGATAAGAATATTTTAATGCTTATGAACTGTTTTTTTCATACATTGTGGATGCTCTTAACCGCTGCTTGCTTCCTCCCTGTGCCCTGTCCTATACGACGAGAGGTGTCACATTACTCCATCTCTGTTTCAATTAGGATATTTTTATATTAAATAATATATCAGTAAGGATAAAAATAATATGATAGTATATTAAATTAGAAAAAATAATAAATTTTCACAACAATAATATCATGATGAGATAAAAATATTATTGAATTAGCATATTAATTTTTACTGTATATATTGATATAATTAGATTTATGACTAATTTCTAAATAATATAGAACATGTAAAAAACTATTCAAAGTGTTCTAGGAGATGGCCAGATCTGATCTTTTCTGTTTTCTGATCATGTTGTGGCCCTGATATCGAGTCCCTCTAGCATTCTTCATGATACGGTGGAATATGATGGTTCCATTCATCCTTTTTTGGATATGATCATTCTATTTTCTATTTAGTTAGTGGATATGTTTATTTCATAATTTTTATTTAGTTAAAGGGATGAAATAATATAGCATATCATATCTAGCATGTGAATCTCATGCGTAAATAGAACGAAACTGTCTTTTTAAAAATAAGTTCGTCTTAAATATAAAGAGAATATTTTCTCTGCAAATCCCATCACAACTATCTTCCAAACGCATTTCTGGACATAAATATCTAGTACCGGCGCATTAGCTATTATTATTAACACTGCTAGTTAACCTTAACCAGCACGTGATAGGGTCTCCTAGTCCTAGAGCCCTAGGGAAAGTGGATGTGCTCCGAGCTGAGCTGGTGGGGCCCAAGCACCACGGCGCACCGACCTTAGCTGCGAAGCTGCGTTTTGCCCCAACGCGGATAGCGCCGAGGCCGAGGCAATCATAGTTTAATTCCCCAGGTTGTTGTCACCAGCTGTCCTCGGTGCTCCAGTCCTCCTCATCCCCTGTATTCCCCGAAGAAGTCCAGCCCAACATCCAGATGCATACCTATAAATATGCCCCGCGCCGCTGGCGACCACTCGGCAAGACGGCAGCGCTCTCACTCGCTTAGACAGACGAGCTCGCTCCAGCATCTATCGCTCCACGGTTTCACGGTAAGCTCAACCAGCGGCGATGGAGATGGGCCAGAGCCTGAGCCACTCGAGCTCCCCGTCGTCATCGTCGTCGGAAGGGGCAGGGCAGCGGTACAAGACGGCGTGGTCGCCGCCGCCGAAGCGGCCCGCGGGGCGCACCAAGTTCCGGGAGACGCGGCACCCGGTGTTCCGCGGCGTGCGGCGCAGGGGCGGGGCCGGGCATTGGGTGTGCGAGGTGCGAGTCCCTGGCAAGCGCGGGGCGCGGCTCTGGCTGGGAACGTACGTGACCGCAGAGGCCGCCGCGCGCGCGCACGACGCCGCCATGCTCGCGCTCGGCGGAAGCACGGCCTCCCTCAACTTCCAGGACTCCGCGTGGCTGCTCGCCGTGCCGCCCGCCGCGCTCTCCGACCTTGCCGACGTCCGTCTCGCGGCCACCGAGGCCGTCGCGGCCTTCCTCCAGCGCAAAAAGGCCGCCAACGCCGCCGCCGTCACGGAGGCAACGGACGAGGCCACCTCCAGCGTATCCCCGCCGACGTTGGCCCACAAAGCCGGCTCGTCGGAGACGTCACAGACGGCTGAGATGCCGGCGGCACTGGACAGCAACATGTTCGAGCTTGACTTCTTCGGGGAAATGGACTACGATATGTACTACGCCAGCCTCGCGCAGGGTCTGCTCATGGAGCCCCCGCCGGCGGCCACCGGCGCACACTGGGAAATCAACGACTGCGGCGACGGCGTTGCTGATGTCACTCTTTGGAGCTACTAAGCTCGGCGAACGTGTGTACGCTGTTTTTAACTTTGACTGTTTTGTTATTTGACATAGTCTGCTCTGAGTTTTGACTGTAACAAATTGCTCCCCACGTCCCAACGTGATACCATGTTGAAAAACACATCAATTCATGAAATTTCACTAAACAATATGTCAGCGTGCATCTTGATCTTATTATTCATTGAGACTGTGAAATGTTCCATCCGATATACTTATGGAAAAGTTAAGATAACTACTTACTGAAAGAGCGGTGCCGTTTGTGACATGATATGGCTGAAAATTTACCATATTTATTTATAGTTTAAACAAACAAATTTAATACTCAAATTTTAATTAAAATATTTAAAATATTTTTTCAATAATTCTCATGGACAAGATTTTTTAAATCGTACCATTTAAGATATTAGGATACGTGTCCACACTCAAGTGATAAGTCAAGCGTGAAACTAACTGTCAAAGCTGAAACCAAGTTACAACATGCAAGCCGTCGTGGCGTCGTCCAAGCAGAAAAGCAGTAAACAAAAGAACTTAGAGCATCTCAAAATTTTGTTCCCTAAAACTAAAACCTTATATATGAATCATCTTTAGTTTCTAAAAATCAATTAATTTATGACAGTATCTCAGTCTTAATTTCTATATTTTAAAAAGAATTACAAAGCGAGTTTATATTTTTGAGAGAAAAGAAATGTGATTTAGAGAATTACTTAGATAAAAGACCATTTAAGAATACTGTTGCTATATGATTTTTTTTAAAATATTTAAATTTAATTTTAAAAAGCTAGATAAGAGTCAGATATGCTCTTACAACGAGAGAGAAAAAAAAAGAGCAAACGCCGTGAAGCCGCCGCCCGGCAGCAAGTGGGCAGTGAGAGTATGACGCGCTCAGCCGAGCTGCCCTGCCACTTGCTTCCAGCTACGAGCTTATCAGCTATCCGCCTATCCCCGCGTGCGCGCGCACCGACTGACGACCACCTCCCGCCACCTATATATTTCTCCCCGCCTCCTCCCTGAACCAAGCCAAGCTCCAGCGAACCACCACTCCTGCGAACTCCAACTTGATCAGAAGCTATCTACTGTTGCTTGAATCCATGGCGGAAGAGGCGTGCTCGTCGCTGGCGTCGGGGGAGGAGGGGACGACGGAGACGATGGTGTACAGGACGGTGTGGTCGGAGCCGCCGAAGCGGCCGGCGGGGCGGACCAAGTTCAGGGAGACGAGGCACCCGGTGTACAGGGGCGTGCGGCGGAGGGGGAGGGCG
>KE372967.1:92361-111104 GCA_000418225.1 Zizania latifolia | reverse complement strand
ACGCGGTGAGCATTGCGTTCCAGGCGACGGCGTCGCGGTGGGGCATCGCGTCGAACAAGGCGCGCGCCGCGGTGGCGTCGCCGGCGCGGCCGTGGGAGGTGATCCGGGAGGTGGCCGTGGCGAGGCCCCCATGCCCTGCTGCCCGTGCTGCGGCGCGGCCAACTTGCCGGTTCAGGCTCATCAAAGTGGGCGCACCTGTGCGCGCCGAGCTGCGATGGGCTATGGCGAAGCCGACACAGGTGTGCTCCCGCCCCCAGGGCTATGTCTTAAAAAATGATAATTTGCCACTTCTTTTTAATTATAATATCACTGTAAAACAATAACATAGTAACATAAGTGATAAGTGAATCGATATATCGATTCGTTTATTTTTTTGATTTTCAGAATGTATAGTTTAACCAAACAAAACTCTCAATATCTTAACATACAGTTTGGTTGACCCTAGGTTTGACAATCTGTTTGTCACTACCGTTGGTATATGTACATGGTGATACAATTCGTACACACAAACAAAATGGTGACAATGGTCACAATATTTCCATCATTGTGCTACGTTGCTTGTGAGATTGTACTTGATGTTCCCTCACGCCGATATTAGGCCATCGGGAAGAGAGAGGCCTTCCTCTCCATCTCCAGATAGAAATTTACGGCATGCGTGGAAGACCGCTGAATGGAACCCCAGAGGATTGTCTATGAACACAAAATGTCCTCCCTGCATAAACCATTGAGGTCTCAAAAGTCAGCACGGATGTCGCAGCTCTACTTACGAATATTGCCAGTGAAAATGACTCGCCTGTGGAACTCTGATGATCTCACAGGGGACTTTCATGTCCGTGCGTGCTTGTTGTGCACCCTGGTAATTCATCCAATCTTGCTGGCCATATATGAAAGTAGTCGGCACCTTCCAATCAGATGCACTGTTACACATTATAGGGCAATGGGGAACTAAGAAACATTGCATGACAAAAAAAAGGAGCACCGTGAAATATCACAAACAGAAAAATGTAAGCTTTTTTTAACCAGGATCTAAGATATTGTGAAATTAATATCAGAATAGAAAGCGAGAATTTGATGTTTCATTTTTCTTCTAAACCCAGCCATGCTTGTATATTCAAGGTAATAAACGAGTGGTCTTGGCAGCAATAGGCATTTCTGAAGTTAAGTTCTTAAGCCTTTGAATATAAAAAGGAAAATTATCAATTATGCAAGAGAAAAAGTGAAAAACAAAACAAATGACATCCTATCCTGTCCACATGAGATTTGAAATACAAGGATAAAATACCACAAAGGACATCATTGCATGGGGCAAGTAACGAATTGTAGATCTGTAGATCACCCCTAAAGAAAGGATGGCCAATCAGGGTTCACGCTATCGCGGTAACCGGTCGACTGGGTTAGACCAGCCAGTTCGGTTTAAAATTTGAATTTGAGTTTCAAAAAATAATAATTCCAAAAAATCATATAAATACTAGGTGATTTATGATGATTTTTGGTGAATTTATTTTTCCAAAATATTCAAATTTGGAATATCTTTGAAGCATAAGATCAGCAAAAAAATTGGCCTAGCCTAATACATAGGCTTTACTAGTTTTTTTTTTAAATTTTTTCACAAAAGTGGTATTACTAAATTTGTGACACTTTACCATTTAATTCAACCAAAAACAGCAAATGTCATACCAATTTTTTATCATTGTATCACAAATTTTCTTTAAATTTCTATATTTTCCCGTATTTTTATTTTTTTTGAAATTTTCTACATTTTCTATTTTTTACCATTTCCTGCATTTTTTAAAACCAATCGGTTTTGTTACTGCAACTAACCTACTAACCGACCGGTAACCAAGCCAAACCACTCGGTAACTGTTCGGTTCCATTTTTTTATTCAAAATTTGGAATTGAATTTTGGCCGGTTTCCCACGGTTATAGCCGTCCCCTCATGACCAGTAACTGGACCTCCACTGGTTACGTGAACCCTAGGACCAATAGCTTAGAATAAATCAAAAGAAGTTATCTGAATGATCATAACTATGTGCATGCTATCAATATCACTGGTAAACAGTTTATAACTTCTATTTAGATTTTAGATAGGAAGAGAACCGACCTCTGCAGAAGAGGTTTCCTTGCAAATGCACCAAAGGAAAATATATATTTCAAGCACAGCTCTCCGCTAGCTTTGGCGGCCAAAGTATGGTAAATGTAATCTTCATGCACAACAAAGCAATAATAAGGTTCTGTTGCAGCAAGAGCCATTTAAGATATTAAATATACTAGATTGATGTAACAACAAATTTTACCTGTCAGAAATGTGGATTCATGTTCCGTTAGTAGTTCACCAGTTGAATATGAGCCAAATCTGGCACTGGTATATCTCCGAACTAAGCCTGGTCCCCAAGGACCCAATCCTCTGTTTTAACAAAAGAAAATATGTATCAGGACGGGAAAAAAAGTTCAGAGGGAGATGGGGACATGATCTGTTCATTATTTTTAGAAAAAAGAAACAAAGCAGCGCCTTATTTTCAGAATGTCCATGTAATTTTACTTGTGATTTTCGTAACAAAATTCATGTGTGTATTGCACGTTGGGTGTGATGTGGTAATCACAGCTGTATCACATTTCCATCAACAGAATGGGTGGATTGTTCTATTTTGTTAAGGGACCTAAACTTGAAAATTTTAACCAGAGGCATCCAATTGCTGATACATGTGAAGTAAAGAGGCTGCCACTTCAATCTTTCCTTCTTTTTTTACACTTCAGATGGAACAAAATACAGAGTAACTTGGAAATCTGAATAATTTAATACGAGAAAGTCTAGCCTTACCTCACGATTCTTTGAGGAGTAAAATTGGACTCCCATAGATGATTCACTAGCATACCTTTCCATGTTGCTCGAAACTTGGTTAACCACTCAGAGCTATGCTCTGTTTCTGATGAAAAGCCAGCAGGGCCAACCAAAATCAAGTGTTTGACATGTTCAGGATGCTGAAATAGAATTTTTTTCAGTACAATCATGGCCACAAATGGAGAAACATCATTCCATTAGTTTTTTATGAATATACCTTTAAAGCATATTTTGCCGCAACATATCCACCAAAAGAATGCCCAAGCAATATAAAATTACTGATATTCTTTGCTTTGCGCCATTCCTCAAAAGAATCTATGAACCATGCCTCAGTTTCTGTTCAAAAAATGGACGAAAAGAAAGGAAAAAAGGAAACACATTATTAATATAGGCATGCATCAATAACAAAATTACTGAGAATCTATGTGGTTTTGTGTTAGTATGAATTGTTTACAAAACCAACTATAGGTTTACAAAAAAGGGAGCCTTGAGATATTTTGTCGTAAAACTAGGACCCATGTCATACTTAAATTAAGGATATGAAAGCTAATGGAGGGAAAGGAATAAAGGATTATGAAAATATAACAGATTTGCTGACAACATGCAAAGATGCTTAACAAATAGAGTATTTGCATCTAACCTTCAGTACTTTTACACGTGAAATCAGGTCTGCTTGATCCACCCCAACTGCAAAAGGAAGAGGGAATTCAATTTTACGCAACATAAAAAATATGAATATGAAATAACAAAAGGAACTGTATAAAGCATATGAATAAAGCAATTTTTCAACAACAGATGAACACCACAACTAATTTTCCTAACTTGTAGACGAGGGACGATTTTTCCTGTGAATGTGGCATCATATTATTCTCTATGGATAGCACAAAACAGATAAAAAGACAACGAGAAAAGGAAAAGAGAGGCAGCTGATTCCTCTACATCTTAAAATGTTTCACACATTAAAATAGATCCTGAACCCCCAGATCAACACATGCACAACCGTTTCCTTTCTTTAAATAAATTACTAGAATTGTTGGTATCAATATTGAAAATGGAAGATAATCAAAATTAGATATGTGGCTTGGTATCATGTCAACAATTATATGCTAGTATAGGAACATAAATATCTTGTGCACAAAAATTGAGAAACAATGGTCAAAGTAATGGAGATACTGAGTGACAACATAGAGGAATACAAGACATGTGTCCTTTGTCTTCTCAAAACTTACCCAAGCTGATCAATGGCAATCACCCTGAAACGGCTTGCAAGGGCATCAAAATTGCGAAAAAAGAAACCCTGTGAAGCACCATAACCATGGACCATGACAAGGGTGGGAGCATTCTCCTCACTATCAAATGTTATAGTATTGATGAACCTTGGCTCATCGCTTGATGATCGAAACCATCTAACTTTTGACCCAGGTGGAGCAGAGCCAATGTTAATTTGTTCTTGGACATATCCAGTTCTGTAAAGAGAAATGGAAAAATGAATCAACAATTAAAAAATTCAAAGAACCTCATAGATGTCTAAAGTGCAATGAAGAAAGTCCTGAAGTATTTATCAACAAGGTAGGTGGGCATAAAACCAGGCAAGTGAAGCCCCATGCAAGCAATAAATAGAACATTAGGAGAATAGGAGGCCATGTCTACTAATTAACACAAGTTTTTTAACAAATTAACAAAAGTTATTAGCCCTTTGGATCGTTCAGGCATGGAGACATGGATACCAATGGTTTTTAAGTTCCTTCTTACATAAACAGAAACAAGGTTTTTTCTAGCATAAGCAGAGCAGCATATTGTGACACCATGCATTCATTTCTAGGTTAATAAGAGAGAAAGTTCTCTTCCTTTGGGAATGCATTTTCTAGTCTCTTTCTGAAGAACAAAAAGGCCCAATGGATAAAATCGAACCAACATATAAAGCAGCTCAAAATATAGAAAGTACGAAGTATGCTCATTGGTATGGAAAATTTAAACATTGTGCCACTGTGATTGTCTGTGACCTTAAAGAGATAATGCAGATTGCCACTAGCTAAAATTGTGATACTTAAACGACATGATTAACAGAACACTATCATCTAAGCATGCAGTAGGAAAACAACAACCAAATCCGCTTAACTAAAATGCAGCCTTTAGTAGCAGCAAAGCGATACAACATCCTGGTATGAACCCCAATTTCTGTTATTACCATTCAGATCGTAGCTCGAGAATCAGTACTTAACAAGACGCTTAATTACGGCACAAACAGGCCGAGCTGCCGCACAGCTCGCCCAGCATCTAGCAAATCATAACAAGAAGAGGGGGAGAGGGGAAGGCCTGCCCTACAGCCTACAGTCCCAGTACCCCTCCTTTGAACTGGATTGCAGTGCAAACGCACCAACATCTCGTTTCCCAGCTAGAGCCCGCCCAATCCCGAAGAAACACCACGATGAGAAAATTCGTCGTCCGGGCCAAAAGCTTGAATTCACGAGCGGACTTTTGACCCCTCGACCGTTCCTATATTAAAGAGTAAAATCTACTGTGGGTCATTCAACTTGTTTAGTTATGCCATTTAGGTCACTCTACTTCAAAACTGCACATATAAGTCACTAATGTAAGTTAAGTGAGTTATTTGTCTTCTTAACTATCAACATAAGCATATTTTATCCATGTGACATGCCACCTAGACTTCAAAACTGCAAACAATTACTTGCAAAAAAGCCTGTAATATTTATTTTTTAGATTTCAAAACTGCAAACAATTACTTGAAAAAAACCCTATAATATTTATTTTTTAGACTTCAAAACTACAAACTTTGTGACTACTTATAAAACCCTAGTCACGAGCAGCAGGTGGCCAACCACTTCGGAAGACACCAAGGTAAACAAGCTCCTCACGGTTGCTCAGGTCATCTTCCTTACTTTCTCTATATGGTAATTAATTTTTCTGCAAATAATTGTTTACAGTTTTAAAGTCTAGGTGACATGCCACATAAATAAAATATACTTATGTTGACAGTTAAGAAGATAAATAACTCACTTAACTTATATTAGTGACTTATATGTGCAGTTTTAAAGTAGAGTGACCTAAATAACACAACTAAATAAGTTTGATAACTAAATAAGTTTGATGATCCACGGTGGATTTTACTCTATATTAAACGAAAGAGGAGCGAAATCGGGACTGAGAACCGTACTTGACTATCGAGAGGAGTCGCTTCTCGGCGGCGATGATGCGGTCGGTGGAGGTGGGGATCCAGCGGAGCGCGGGCAACACCCTCCACCACCTCGAGGGCGCCGGCGCCGGCGCCGACGCCGACGCCGATCCCGCGGTGGCGGCCGACGCAGCAGCGGTGGTCGGCCCTCTCATCTCCTCGGCCGACATCCTCGAAGTCGCGGCGACGGCGGCGGCGCGGCGCATGCGACGCTGGCGCACGGCAACGGGCGCGTTCCTCGGTCCTTACTCCTTCCCTTCCCCTCCCCTTCCCCTCCCGGTCGCCGCCACGGGCGAGTTTTTATGGGGAAAAAAAGCACACGCTTCACACGGTTCGGTTCAGCCGAGCCGAGGCCGAGTTACGTAAGGGCTTGCGTGCGCGCGCGCGAGATGGTTGGAGCGCAAGCAACGCGACCGCGCGCGCCAGGCCAGCGGCCAGCCGTTACCCGCCAGCGAGGCGATGCTCCGGGTCCGGACGGATCAAATATCAGTTCGATCAAATTTCAGATTTTAAATTTTGAATTTAAATCGGTTCAGTAAAAAGGTAACCACGGTATAAAGCTCGGTAACCGTGGTAGAAGGCTCTACTGTGGTACGACTCGGTAACCACGTTACCAGCTTTATAACCAACCGGATAATTTTTCAGCAAAATTTAAAAAATTTAAAAGTGTAGAAAATTATTTTCCGATATAAATTGAAATTTTATAGTGCCACAAATTTTATAAGTTCATAACTTAACATACAAATTACAATACATCAGATCTAATTAGCAATTTGAATATTTTTAACTTACTAGTTGAGTGCCCGTGCGTTACTATAAGAAAAAATTTATAACATTAAAACAACACTATACAAATGATATAAATAACTTAAAACATGAGATTTTAAAAATAGTATAGATTTCAAAAGTAATATAGATTTCACTGACAATAAGGACACATGTGTCAATGAGAATGATTATGGTGGTGACAGATTCACCACCACTAGCTACTTTTAAAGTAGTATAAATCACTGATGGCTCTACTAATTATAAGCGATATTATATTCATTTGAAAACATTAGTTATAAGTCATGTGAAACAATAATATTTGCTTTATACTCCTCCTAGTTGTGTCTCATCTAAGATGCAGTTGTTTATCATTCTTCATATAATATAGAATAAAAATTAAGAATATTGTCACTTATATACATATCAAATAGGAGAAACTTCTAGAATGTGATAAGAATATGGATAACGATACACATAAGTGATATTGTTATACGTTGTAGAGTTAGAATTAGAGCTGTAACTATCATGTGGAGCGTCAAACATTTATTGTCGACCTTAGGGAATAATTGTTGTTCTCCATTCGGTTGACATACCATAGTTTATGTCCTGAGTGACATACGTATAACATGTTTCATCTACAATAAAATAAATGTTAGTCATTAATTGTAACAACAAATATATAAAATATACAACTATGAAATTGATTGGACTATGTATAGGCAATGCAGCAGCAGTTGTTTGTCCCGTGATAGCTGCACCGTCACTGTCGTCCCTTGCATCATAGTATATGCTTGTGTTTGAGTCACTATCATTAGATTCTTGATACGTAGAGCTACAATTTTCACAGTTAGTTGATGTGTTGTTGTCTATCGACTTTCCTTTGGACCGTCTTATCCTGGCTGTTGTTTTTTTCTTTTAAAACCTTCTCTTGTCTAGTTGTATGTCACTAACTGTGCGATCGGCCCTGCCGATGAGAAGTAAATCAAACAACAACATGTGAAGAAGATTAAATAAGTGAATTATATTTGCATTTTATTTTTTCATCATATTTGGTTCATAACTTTGTAATATTTCAATATTTTTTAAAAACTAATTTCACCATAAATTATCTTAATTCACCTACTAATTTTAGGGTTTTTTTATTTTTTTAATTTCAAATTTGAATTTAAATCAAACCGTTCAAACGAATGTACTGACCACTAGTGGAAACTAGGCTACCGCACGGTAGCCACGATAGCCGAGCGGCGTGGTTAACCCTGCACCTAGACTCCTGGTCACCTGGTCTCACTCTCGAAATCGTTTAGTTCTTTTTCGATTTACGGAAATAATTTTTTGTTTTCAAAATTAACAAAAATAGATTCCAATGCCTCCTGTTGGTATTTTTTTAAAACCGCCCGCCTAGAACTCTTTTTATAAAAACATCACCCTCTATAAGCCAGTTTATATGTCGTGACACTATCCATTTGATCACTCTTTGAAAAATTTGTATACACAAGGTGTTTCATATCCTTTAAGTAGGCGGGAAGAGCACACTTGCACATGCATAAATTCATAGAAAAATTAAAAAGAGATTTTTATCGTCTAATAATAGGATGGAAAGAGCTTATGTATAAATTTTCTTGCGAGTGACCTAACAGGGCAGTACTATGTCAAATAAAACAGTCCTACTAAAGTTCAATGTATTTTTTGAAAAGGAAACGATTAGAAAGATACTTTATAAATTTTGAATAGAGACGCCAGTAATAGTCCTACTAAAGTCCAATGTATTTTTGAAAAGGAGGCGATTAGAAAGATACTTTGCAAATTTTGAATAGAGATGCCAGTCAGCCATAAGGGGACAGAGTAGTGTATAATTGTACCCATACCTACGAGATATTTTTATACCGTACTTGTGTCTGGTACTAGTAACAGATAAAAACCATACATGTATGCATCGTCTGCGTACGTCGTATACCTATAGGCATATCTGTTTACCTACCGTGGCGGTTTTACAGGGTGGTCGGTGGTCCAGATAGAGCGTGGACCACCCTGTATTTTGGCCCAATATTAGTTATCAGCCTATATTTTCTGCAGCCCATTTTTTCATCAGCTAGGTCATCTAAAGAATTGAGAACTCCTCGCGCCGCCTTCGCCCCCGCACGCTCTACCTCGCCCCGCGTGATGCCTCCGCCCAGCCGTCGCGTGACGCCTCTGCCCAGCCCCCGCGCGAGCTGCCGCCTCCGCTCGCCCCCGCGCGACGGTGAGCGACGCTGTCGCCTCCGCCCCTCCCCTCGGCCTCCACGTCTTGTCGGCTGCCTCCACAGCTTAGCCCTCAGCCCTCGTGAACCGCCGGGCGCCGACCGCTCCACCCTCGTGCGGCCGCGCCAACTTCCCGTCGGTGGCCTTCGCCTCCCTCCCACGCCTTGCCAGCCACCTCTATCCCCCTCCTGCACCCATGGGTCGCCTACGCTCCCTCCTGCGCCCTGGCGGCCGCATCCACCCCCGTGTAACCGCCATGGTACCACGCCGGCCACCTTGGCCACGAAATGCCAGAAAAAGGTTTGTTATTGATAGAGATTTTATAAATTCTTATGGTCAAGATTTGTATGCACTAGAAAATTATAAGGATCTTGGTAAATATGGAAGCTCTATTGCCATATCTGATTCACAAAGAAATTTTTTCAAAATTGCAGTGTTGCTCGATCAGAACTACTTATTTACAGGTGAAAAGCAATATTACTTGTTTCTGTCCACAATTTGGATGGCATCATCCAGGCTCTTAAATATTTTTAACTTAACAGTGCAAAGTAAGGGAAATATGATTAATGTCCTTTCTAATTTAAGTTGCATTGAACAATATTTTGCTTGAATTGTGTGAGACTTTTTATGTTGTAATTTTGCAAATTTTTGGACTTAGCTGTCGATTTTAGTTGATTTATAATGTTATGAAATAGAAATGCTATATTTATGTTATATTTTGAAAAAAATGCATTATACATTGAGTTTATATTGTTATAAAATTTTAGAATATAGAATAAAAACATCCCAAGAAAAAAAATCCTGGAACCACCATTATTTACTATGTAGCTCTGATAATGCGGAGGCGACACTAGCAGTGGAGTTGGTGGATAGATACGGGAGCAATGACGAAGAGACGAGGAGGCATGTGAGGACGCAGGTAGAGGACAAAGGCTAGCATGAGGATGGCAGGGGCCAACGATGGGAGGTGTGGAGGCATGTGTGGAGGTAAGAAGACGATGAGAGGACAAAGGCTAGCATGAGGATGGCAGGGGCCAACGATGGGAGGTGTGGAGGCATGTGTGGAGGTAAGAAGACGATGGGGGGCAACTATGGGGAGGCAGGGTGTGGGTTGGGGCGCTGAGGATTAGGGTTAGGACTGTAGATTAGAGATTAGCTAGCTTATATACTTATGACTAACGAGTAAATATGTAAAAGCGTGAAGCAGGTACGAGTAGCCACTATGTGTATTTGTACTCGTTTATTTATCGTTTATAAAGTAAACCTAACATCATACCCATAGGAATAAGATTAGGAATATATCTAACCCTAATAGAGTTTTTATCTACAGATAAACGGGCAATCGTGTAAAATCATCATCCCTAATTTTGAAAGTAAAATATTATTTCCATAAATTAAAGAAAGAAGTATGAAAATAAAAATCCCTGCTCTCTCTTGCGGTCCAAGAAAGCAAATGGGCTGGCCCACGTAACATAGTTATTTATAGTGGACCTTCTTCGAGAGCATTCCTCCAGCGAATTAGAGAAGGCCCACCAAGGCCCAATTCGGAAGGCGTAGACGTACGCAGCACATGCGAGTTTTTAAAAATATTTTTTTATTCAAAATCATATTTTTGAGTGGTATTGTGAAAAAATTACAAAATAAACATCTGATTTGTTTTACTGTGAAAATGGTGATAAAACTCATGTCGTCAAAACAATGGTCAATAAGAACCAAAATCTAACTATTGGCTTCTATCGACTACTAGTTTGACGGTCACAGACATCAGTGTTCGTTGAACCTTTAATTGGGACGTTCTGTGTCTAGACTATTGGTTCGGTGATAGTGTGATAGAGGGACTTTTGTTGCTAAACCAACAATCGACAAAATTAATGGTCAAATTCTTGTTTGCGTTGACCATTGATTTGGTGATAAAGATCTATTTTCCAAAAATCAATTTTGAATAAAAATAGATTATGTTTAAAAAAATTCCAGCACATGCATCTCTTAACCCATTTCTTTCCCATCCGAAAGAAAAAAAAAAGGACAAACTATTTCTTCCCTAACCCCTAGCCCCAAAGCTCCTAACCCTAGCGGACACCTGCGGCGTGCGAGGCGACGGCTCGCATCGATCAGCGCCACCGACGGCCGACTGGGAGAGTTCCGCTGAGTTGGGGGGCTTGCCGCATCAGCGCACCACGGGCCAGCTCCGACGTTTACGAGTAATCAATCCACTAGCCCCATTTGTTCATGCGCGATCTGACTTGAGCGTGTTCGGGTGCTCGTAGAAATGTTTGCTGCTGCAACCTTCTTCCTAAGCCGCTGAACGCATTTCTCTCTTGTGTGTGCTCGCCTGCCCTGGAGCATGAACGCTGTCCATACTTGAGCCTACATTTGTTGCGGTAAAATTGCTTCCCTGCTCTGAATTTCATTGTGAAGCATGTTTCACACTGGTATGCAACTATGGTACTTACCAAATCGCCGGAATAGCGGACCAATTGATTGGACCAATTTACCAAATCTGAATTTCAATTTATTTGATTTCAGAATGTTGACTCGACATCGAGTTTTCAGAAACCATTTTTTTCAATACCGAAAAAACTACTCTTTACCATATAGGCTACATGATTTGAACTCAAAAGAACAGGTTTGGGTTTGATTTTTCTGTCTGGTCTGTTGAATGCTTACTATGTATGTGCTGGTCGAGAACTCCCACATCTTCATTATTACTTGAATTCCGTTTTTCCATCAATGCAATTCCTTGTCTATGTTCCATAACGTATGATGCTTTTATCAGCTGACCTCGACTTTCTCTGATTGTGGACAAACTGATTATATGCGATGAATGTAGTAGCTTGTGAAGAAAAAAAAAGACTTGAGGAAATGTTTTGCCGGCTTTTGACACATGTTTACATATTAATGGGCTGCACATCTTGATTACTGTGTTGCCGGACGTTGCAACATGTCTTGCTTTTTGCTGCTTTGGTACCTTGAGCTTGTGAGGATTGTTGACTACTTGACTACAGTTTTCTTTTATTAAAGAACCTCAGTGGAATGATCATGAGTTCATGACTTTGAGTCTGAACATATAGGTTTCTCATTTCTGATATCCCATGTTTTATATTGTACTTATTATAGATTTTTATGCCATTCATTGTAACATAATTGAAAGTATGTAAACCAAATCCAAAGTCATGAGTCGAAGTGAATTAAAATTTCTGTTGGAACAACTTGACAGGAAAACATTGGTGGAACTGAAGAATAGACAATATATGGCTTCTAGTGGCTTGAAGGATTTCTACCAACAGAAAAAGAAATGAGGTCCCTCCAAAATTTCATCATCTGCCAAGAAGAAAACACAGCAGTACACTGGAGGGGTCTCTGTTGGGGCCTCAGATAAGATACTGCTCAGACATCGGTGCTAATTTCTCATGGTATCCTAGATCTCAAAGGTACTTGCTGTAGTAATCATAATTGAGAGTAACCTTTAGCCTTTTTCCTTTAGAAATCCAAAGTTTTTTCATTCATGATGGTCTATGCAGATGATTTTAGTGAGCAAGAGGAGCACTTAGGACAGTTTGATATGGACCTGAACTTTGGCCCCTGCATCGGTGTTACTCGTCTGCAGCGTTGGGAACGTGCTTCTGCCATGGATCCCACCGGCTCATCTCATGGATCTCTTCCTAAGCACGGCATCCACAGGCAATCACAATAACAATGGTCCCTCTCTCGAGTGCCTCTGGGATGGCAAAGTCTAGAAAAAACATTGCTACTGTAATTACTGTTCATAGCTTCTCGCTATGTCCAACACACTTCAAGCCCCACCCTAGTGATGGAAGAATCCCTGTATTTCTTCTTAGTTAGGGATGGAGCTAGCGATAGAGAGTGGACATATGGTCAATATGAGAAAATAAACATTGATGTGTCTTTTGAGGGGAGCACCCCTCACCCATAAAGTGGCTATGTCACTCTTAGTCGGAGCCCAGAGCCAAGTCAAGACACCCTGTCTATGACCTCTTGTTGTAGCAATCCTTTTGTTTCTGTTCTGTTTTCTGAGGATACTACTATGCTTTGGCAATTGGCAGTGTATCCTCAGTTTGTCCTGAATCTTAAGTCCTTTGTCGAAAAAAAGAGAAAATGAACTGGCAGTGTATCTGTGTATCATCAATGTTCCGATCGAAGTTATTTGTCAAAAGTAACGAACTGCCTGTGAGTGATGCAAGGAAAAAAAAAGCTGCATGGAAGTTATGTGATGCAGAATGTAGTTAATTTGTCAGAAGAAAACCAGGTGTATATATGAGTTATAATGGTGAAATTGAAAACATAAAACTTTGAGTCTTCTTATCGTGGAGAAAGTTTATCAGTATGCCGTAGCTTTGATCATAGCATAATTAATTCTTCGTACTACGAGTGCTTGCTTGGTACATAAATATCACACGATCTTTCTAACAAGGAACTCTGCTCTGCTATCACGTGTAGTCTAAAGTTTCGAGACAATGAACAAGAGACACAATATATAGAGAAAAAACCGAACTTTTTTATTGCTCAGATTCAACGTCTATTTATAAAAAAAATCTCTAAGAGATAGACGTATCTATAATATCTAGAAATCGGTGACATGCATATGCCTCATAAAAAATGAATTAAATCTTAGCAACACACTTAATGAATTAAAAATAGCAAATAGACCCTAAAAATACCAACTTTTAACATGGGATATGGTATGTTGTATGTTGAGTGTAGAAAAAGTTTTAAGTTCAAACGACAATTTAACCATCACTTTGGCTTCAGACCTAATCCATTTCCTCTCAAAACCTTAATTCTTCCCCGGAGAAGTTTCGGTTTCTAAGCATTGTATATGACAAATTTTACAAAACCTTCTCAAATTTTATTTATAGCCTCTTCGTATCATATCATGACACCATGGCAAGTGTCATGATATTTTCCGGACTTCGTTTGCTTTTTTTAGAATTAAAAACAAATAAGCTACATGTTAGTGATCGAGTGTTGCCACCAAGATGTTTTAAATTTTATTTTATTTTTTAGTAAGCCTACAAATAGACTCAACAACATGAATATGATTTTCTACGCATTTTTGTTAATTATTTCATACACTTGCAGTTCAAATTTAACTTGTATCCATTTAAATCATAGAAATAAACTTAATGAATTAAAAATAGCTAACGGACCCCCCAAAATGCTAAATTTTAACATGGGATAAACTATGTTGCATTTTGAGTGTAGGAAAAGTTTCAAGTTCAAACGATGACTCAATCATCACATCAGCTTTTCATTTGTTAAAAAAAAGTTTCACGTGAATAATAGAATTTCTTAGGTTTGCCGAGTGCCACATGAAAGACACTCGGCAAACTAAATAAGACTGCTGAGTGACCGTTAGTGACATTCGGCAAACCTCGACACACCGTCAGCCTCCGTTTGGATAGACACGTGGCCGAGTGTATTTCTTTACCAAGTGTTTTTGGAATCTTTGACAATTGCATTTCTTCGCCGAGTGTTTTTCTCTGGCTTTGCCGAGTGCATTCGTGCGACACTCGTCATACGTGGTCATTTGCTGAATATCCGATAGAATGCGCTCAGCAAATGTAGCATTTGGTAAAGACGGGTTTCTGGTAGTGTACGAGGATAGGGTTGCTGATAAAATGGCTGCATCCTGTTCAGCTTGGTGGTCCTAGGAATTAGGATGGCAATGTTTTGGCTAGCTCGTCCTGAATGCATCATGTAGTTGGAACAACGACACTAGCTCATCGGAGCTATATATACAAACCCTAACACATACATATATACACTGTGCTGTTCTTACATGGTCCAACCCTACTGATCGAGACATTATCCTGAAATTTGAAACATTAATTCATCCCTAGCTTGTCATGTACGTAGCTGATCGACAACTGCACATGGCCTGCAGGCCACACTTGGTGACTTGGATATCGATGGATCGAGCAGCATGTAATGCATGCAATATCTATCGTCTCATCGCTGGTCCTAGTCAGCTAGCTAGCTAGCAAGTCCATGCGTGCACACGCATGGTTCGAACGATCGAAGCATGGCAGATGATAAATTCTCCGCTGTGTAATGGCCTGGTGTGCAGATCGTGAGCAGTGAATTCTGAATGCCGTTCCAAACTTAACGTCGTGCAGTTCCCGTCCACGATCCATCCATATAATCATATACGATGATAAGAGATAAGAGATAGGATTCTACGTACTACCAAATCTTATATAATAATTAAATTATTTTCTATAATTTAGGAATACCTTCATTTTATTCTAACTCTGAATCTCACACATATATATAATAAGTTAAGGTCAGTTGCCTCCAGAGACATGTAAATCTAAGAGATGATCAATCTCGTCAAGTCAAGCATATAGACACATAGATTATTGAATAAGATGAATAAGAAAACCAGACATATTTATTTAAAACTTACTCTACTTTGTTAAACTTGCTGACTAGATTGACATGGAGACAAACTGCTTCCACATGTATGTCATGTGGGACAAATGAGAGACGTCAAAGTTATTTTTTCATACTATAAATATGTCTAAAATTTGTTAAAAATAAATTCTTTGCGGCTCATTGAAAGCACTTATCAGTTTTGATTTTGACGGTCTAAAATTTAACTAACAATGTTTTTTACATAATAAAATTATATAATATAAAAGTTGTATAAATAGATTTGCAATCCAAAACATTCAACTAATATCATATAGTTAGAGTTATCTATTTTAATCTTGTTTTAAAATTAATGATCAAATTGCAAATATTCTTAAACAGAGAAATTATTTTTCATCCACTAATTAAAACAAGCACAAATACAAGGTTTATTTGTTTCAGATTTTGGCAGCTGCAACTATTTGTAGAATCTAAAGGTAAAATAAACGGTCTAAATTCTAGACCCAGATTATCAGAATCAATAGTGATAGAATCCAAAAATGAACTAGAATTTAGAAACTAAAAAACACTGGCTAGATACTTAGACATTTGATAGTACTCATACTAGCTAACTATTAAGAATCTTTGTCTAAAATAAACAGACTCTATCATAAAAAACCATGGGCGCATCCTGTTGCGTCCTTATCGCTGAATAGTCGGCGGTAGCCGTTTGAGTCCCCCAGTTCTGGAGATTGGGTATACATAAACATCTGTAACCAGGTAGCACGCTGTGTGCATGTATTATTCCGCTCTGGACACCACGCCTACTGATCTAGCCGTGCTGGGGCGAGAGCTACGCGTGCGGTGGCAACTGCCAGAGCCGTCACAACGTCACGGCCGGGGCACGCGCGCCCGTCACCCGTATGCATGTGCTGCTGATGTGCACGCCGCGCGCTGCCGGCCGATTCGCGGCAGCGTGCGTAGAGCGCGCGCGCCCGGCGGCGCTCACCAAGGCTAACCCGCCGCCAGGACAGCGCGCGCGCGCGCGCGGCTTGCCGGTCCACGACGCCGTGCGACCCGGCGCGGCGGCCGTGCCGGGCCTCCTCCTGCTGCCTGCATGCATGCATGGCGCTGGTCGATCGATGCACCCCGGCCTTGCCGGCTATGGGGAAGAAATAATTGAAGACAAAAGGCAGCCAAGCAGCCGCGCCGCCCCCTCCCAGCTTTGAGTTTGAGCGTCTCTAAGAGATTAGGTATATAACTATCTAAATTTAAATTTAAATATTTTAGTAAAAAATAAAGCTTCAACCGTCCTCGTCCTTTAAATGACTTTATTTCCTAATTTATTCCCTAAATTACTTCTTATCTGCTAATACGTAGACAGAAGTAACCGTACGCTGATAAGGCCCGCCAGCAGCTGCCACTGTACATGCGATCGATCGAACCGTGTCGAGGCAGACAGGCATTTCGACGCACGCATGCCACAAACGTGTAAGCGTGCGAACAGTAGTGGTACGGCGATGTAATTAATAAATTGTTGCATTGGTTACGACTTACGAGTCGGATCAATTCGGAGATTAATCACGCATCAAGGCTAATTGATTACCGATACATTTGCTGATGCATGTGCATTCCTCTACTTCCATTAAACTTAAGCTCACTTATCGATAAGCTAAAGCTATTAGACCTCATTCCTTCGATACCTTTACCAACTCATACCTATCGATTCAGAATACTATATTCGATTTATTAATTATTATGAGTTGTTTTAACCTTCTCGAGTCTTTTTTAAATATAATTTTTATCTTTCATGTTTTCCTTTTTCAAATAAATGTTGCATCTCTTACCAACAAATAATTTGCATTTTCTAAAAGAGAAAAAATAGGGGCAACAAAGTAATTTAAGTTGATTTATTTAATTCTTGTGCACAAGTTTAAAACAATGTATACAAAAAAAATTACAGCGAGTATTTTCTTATACATAACGTGCACTTTTTATTTTCATTATTAATTTATTAACTTTATTTTATGTAAAAAATTTTGTGGAATCGATAGATCCAAGGAGTATATAGTTTTGATTCCCACCGGCTTTAGACCATTCCTCTCGTTTTCTTACTTCTGCTCGTCCTGTTTATTAGAACAAACGTACAAAGAAACGCTGGAATGAGATATATTATAAAGTGGAAAATAATAAATACAATGCAATGCAGTTATATAATCTAATCTGTTTGGATTGCAGGAATGAGTAGGAGATATCGTGACACAAACACATAAAACAAAATGAAATGAAAAAAAAAATACTGGAAAAAGTTTCCAAATGAAACCGACCTCCAAAAATCATTAAGAAAATCATTTGATTCAAACAAGCTCTTATGAACTATTTGTACCGTCCAGATTCGAGATCCATATTTAATTTGTAATTTATTTTAAATGATTATTTTTAGTTTAAAATAAAAACCAGATTGTTTAACTAGATACAATCAATTTATCGATAGCTTCAGATATAAGCTTTAGAATTTAGATAGGTTTAACTAGTTCTAGAAAATTTTAAATCTAAAATTATGCCAAAAGACTAAGGAGGCAGTGACAACCGAGGACGACATTGTTGGAGTTCCTGCTGGCCACAGCAAGCCTGCAATTTCTACCGTTCTGGTACTACTGTTCAGCTCCAGCCGACGGTTGTAATGTCGCATATGTCTGCATGCAAGCACTCAGTTTGACGTACATACAAAGCTTTGATCACTGCACTAGCATTATTGCATTGACGACTTTGATATTGACCAGAGATGTAAAAAAGCTACTCTCTCTGTCTACCATGAGTTTTAGAATTTAAAATGTGTTTCAAATATATATTAACCTAGTAATTATAAAATTATAAAAGTTAACTTTTATATTAAATAAAATACACATACTATTTTTAGACTTAATTACTTATTACTCTATCTAATTACTCTTGAGTCTACAATCATCCATACTAAGAAAGAAAGGAAGGTAGTGTGGTCGTCTTATTTATCTTTTTAATGTTTGTGTTTAAGTCTATGCGGGGGATATACCCCCGGGTAGCCCACAAACCTCATTTCTGGCTATTGGGCCGGGCAGAAGGCCCGTCAAGCCCATCACACCAACCCCGCCCGAGCCAGCCGAAAGCAGCGCGGCGCATTAAATGCGACGGGATACAAAGCAGTCGGAGGCTCCAGGCGTGACAGGTGCATAGGACTGCCGGGCGGCGTCAGACCAGGGAGCAGTTGGGGAGTAGGCAGCATGCCGCGTCCCATCGGAGCGTGCTGCGTCCGATCAAGCCGTGCTACGTCCCGTCGGAGCGTGCTGTACGATA
>KE372967.1:46273-58290 GCA_000418225.1 Zizania latifolia | reverse complement strand
GAGGAGAGAAGAGAGGTGGCGGCTAAGGTTAGGTCAAACCAACATCAGACAGCAGCCTTTCCGTGCTAGCCCCTCCTCTCCTTATATAGTGCCCTCTCGTGGACCTTTAATCAGTATTAAAACCTAACAGATCTAATCTGTTCGTCTGGACCCGGAACTTTCGGTCCTAACCGAAACTTCTGGTTCATCCAGAATCCAGTTTTCAGGCAGCCCGAAACTTCTGGTCCAACCGGAACTTCCGGCTCCTCCAGAAACCGAAACTGGGCTGGCCAGAAACTTCCGGTCTAACCAGAACTTCCGGATGCACCAGAACCCAGAACTTCCGGCCTCAGGCTAGAACTTCCGGTTTCCCCAGAATTCTCTTGGACATATTTCCATCAATCTCCTACTTGTACAAGAGCCAATTCTTGCAAGCTTTAAATCACATCCCCTTAAGTGTGTGACCTGATGGGTTTATATGCAAACGGCCGCTACCCGGAAACCCTTTCTGAATCGCTGATTAATAGCGGTACCTAGCAGCACATATTGATCCCCGAGAGCATACAAAGTCAAAATCATACTTTCGGAACCTTGATATACTTACGCACCAATCCTTTTACCACACGACATCAGTCAAGCTCAAAGCGAGATTCGTGCCATCCTTATTGACAGCTCGACACTTCACTCGATCGAGTAGTGGATTCAATCATGATCAACTCTTTGATCATAGTGGCATGGCCATGCACTTTCCAATCCGACTACCTCGAGGGGCCCAGAGACGTCTCTCCCGTTATTTAGGAGGGGTAAATTCCATCTTGACCGCTCACATCCCACGACATGTTTCGTGACACACCCGAAAGCAACCTTTATAACTACTCTGTTACGAAATAGCATTTGGAAGCCCTAAGTATACTACTACACATTCTGAAATCAATGACGATCTCAGGTCTAAGGATTCTACAGGTACACTATTTGAGATGACAACTGATGGCACATATAAAATAACAATCCTAGCAGTATCTCAAGGTGGGTCTATCAAACTCCATGTTCACTAACATGAGTCCACATCACTGATTTGACATCTCTATGTCTATCTGCGAAACTTGATCATCAATCAAACAGATGTGCTAATCTATAAATCATCACTGTCCCACATTGATCATCTGAGATTAGGGATCGTAACACAGAGAGTTTCACAAACAAGTCACGCACTTGTTGATCAATGTAAAAGATATTTATTCAAGGTACAAGATAACAAATTATCCAAATATACATCAGCATAGACAAAACAACTTCTTCTCACATACACTCGACTCACTCACGTAAGTATCTAATATCCATAGAGCTCAAGTGTGTCTCATGCTTGGGCTGTGAGAGAGGCTTCGTCAACGGATCAGCTATGTTAAAATTCGTGTGCACCTTGCATATCTTCACATCACCTCTATCTATAATCTCACGGATGAGGTGATCGCGCCGCAGTATGTGCTTGGACTTCTGGTGTAACCTAGGCTCCTTGGCTTGCGCAATGGCACCACTATTATCACAATAGAGGTCTACTGGACTGGACGCACTAGGGATAACATCCAGCTCAGAAATAAACTTTCTGATCTAAACTGCCTCCTTCGCAGCTTTAGAAGCTACAACGTACTCGACCTCCGTTGTTGAATCTACAACCATTTCTTGCTTGGAACTCATCCAACTCATTGCGCCTCCATTGAGGCAAAACATAAATCCAGACTGCGATCGTGAATCGTACTTGTCGGTTTGGAAGCTACCATTGGTGTAACCATTTACAACGAGCTCTTCCTCACCTCCATAGACGAGGAACATATACTCAGTTCTTCTCAAGTACTTTAGGATACTCTTTACTACCGCCCAATGACTTTCACCCGGGTTTGACTGATATCTGCTCATAACACTTAGAGCATAAGAAACATCTGGGCGTGTACAAAACATGGCATACATGGTGGATCCGATTGCGGAGGCATACGAGATCACCCTCATCTTCTCCAGCTCATCAGGTGTCGAAGGACACTGACTCTTGCTGAGAGAAATGCCATGTGACATTGGCAGAAAATCTTTCTTGGAATTCTACATATTGAACCATTTCAATACCTTGTCAATGTACATGCTTTGGCTTAATCCAAATAGCATTCTCGACCAATCTCTATAGATCTTTATGCCCAAAATATATGCTGCCTATCCAAGATCTTTCATTGAGAAACTTTTTCTCAATGAAGACTTGACAGCATCTAGCATATGAATATCATTTCCGATCAACAATATGTCATCTACATATAAGACCAGAAATACAAGTGAGCTCCCACTAACCTTCTTGTAAACACAAGGCTCTTCGTTCTTGATGAAGCCAAATCCTTTGACTACCTCATCAAAACGAAGGTTCTAACTCTGAGAAGCCTGCTTCAGCCCATAAATGGACCTTTGTAGGTTGCAAACTTTCCCAGCACTCTCTGGATCATCAAGACCTTCAGGCTGTGTCATGTATACATCCTCACTTAGGTTTCTATGAAGGAAAGCCATCTTGACATCCATTTGCCATATCTCAGTCATAAAATGCGGCAATTGCTAGGATGATCCGGATAGTCATAAACGTTTCATTATAATCAACACCTTGAATCTGCCTAAAACCTTTCGCCACCAATCGTGCTTTATAGATGTGAACATTTCCATCAACGTCTATCTTTTTCTTAAAAATCCATTTACACTTGATAGTTTTTACACCATCAGATGGATCGACCAAGTTCTAAACTTGATTCTCTCGCATGGATTCTAACTCGGATCTTATGGCTCCAAGCCATTTCTCAGAGTCTGGTCTCATCACCGCTTCCGAATAGGTATTAGGTTCATCATTGTCCAACAATAATATGTCACGCTGCCTAGTGGTCAAAAATGTCAACCGCTCGGGCACACGACTCAACCTCTCTAACCGACGTGGGGCTAGTGTCTCGACAACAGGTTCTGTAATCTCTTGCATGTCGAGGTCCGGTTCAGTAGGACCGAAAAAACTTTCTAGTGGTTCTCGAACCTCTTCGAGTCGCACCGTGCTCCCACTAACCCCTTTCGAGAGAAACTCTTTCTCAAGAAAGACACCATTTCGGACGACAAACACTTTGCTCTCTTCCTGGTTATAGAAGTAATATCCTTTGGTTTCCCTAGGATACCCCACAAAGAAGCATTTATCAGATTTGGGAGTGAGCTTATCAGACGTCAAACATTTTATATAGGTCTCACAACCCCATTTCTTTAGAAAAGACAACCCGGGACGCTTTTCAGTCTATATCTCATATGGTGTCCTCTCTAAGGATTTAGATGGAACTCTGTTTAGTGTGAAAGCAGTAGTTTCTAAAGCGAATCCCCAAAAAGACAATGAAAGATCAGTTTGACTCATCATCGACTGGACCATGTCCAACAAGGTTCGGTTTCTCTGCTCGGACACCCCATTCCACTGAGGTGTACCAGGTGGAGTCAGCTATGAAACAATTCCACACTACTTTAGATGATCATTAAACTAATGGCTCAAATATTTACCTCCACAATCCGATCGCAAAAATTTAATTGTCTTGCCTGTATAATTCTGTACCTCATTCTGGAACTCCTTGAACT
This sequence comes from Zizania latifolia, assembly GCA_000418225.1. NCBI lineage: Eukaryota > Viridiplantae > Streptophyta > Magnoliopsida > Poales > Poaceae > Zizania > Zizania latifolia. Next base: position 54,687 of record KE372967.1, on the reverse strand, counting down.
TTTCAAAGCATTCTTACTTATGCCTCATTAAGTAGATGTAATCATATCTACTAAAGTCATCGGTAGAAGTTATGAAGTACTAAAAACCACCTCTGGTTGTAGAACTCATTGGTTCACATATATCAGTATGTACAATGGCCAATAGCTCATTTGCCCTCTCACTTCAACCAGTGAAAGACATTTTAGTCATTTTGCCAAGCTAACAAGACTCGCATGTGTCGAATGATTCAAAATCAAATGACTCCAAAAATCCATCTCTACGAAGCTTCTACATGCGCTTCTCATAAATATGACCCAAACGACTATGCCAGACATAGGTAGGATTCAAATCATTGAGTCGAGGTTTTTTCGTATTAATGTTATAGACATGTGTATCCTCAAGATTCAGAATATATAAGCCATTCAACAATGAATAAACACCATAGAGCATATCATTCGATAATATCGAACAACACTTGTTATTTATTACGAATTCAAAACCGTCTTCCTCTAAATATGATGAAAAGATAATGTTTCTGCCCAAGACGGGAATAAAATAACAATTATTTAATTCTAAAACTAATCCTGAGGGTAGCGACAAAGAATAAACGCCGACGGCCAACGCAACAACTTTTGCACCATTGCAGACGTGAACATCCAATTCGCCTCTTGCGCACTTCCTAGTCCTTTTCAGCCCCTGCAATGATTTGCAAGTGTGAATCATTGATCCGGTATCAAATACTCATAAATCACTTGGACGAGTAGCAAGATAAATTTTAATAACATTTATATCTGAAGCGGAAGTCATACTTCCCATCTTTTTCTTTTGTTCTTTCAAGTACAACTTGCAATTCCTCCGCCAATGGCCAGGCTTATGGCAGTGGTGGCAAGTGTCAGAGATGATGGGGCCCGACTTGGACTTTTCAGTCAAGTTAGACTTAGAACTCGAGATTGCATATGGAACTTTAGCATTTCCCTTACGCTTTCTCTTCTTATTTTCCTTTTGAACCATAATCACATGACTAAGATTTTTCTTAAAGCTTTCCTCGGCTGTCTTGAGCATCCCATGCAATTTAGCCAAGATTTTCTTCATGACATTCATATGAAAATTCATAATAAACGGCTCGAAGCTCACAGGGAGCGACTGGAGAATCACATCTGTGGCCAAATCTGTATCAAGTTTAGATCCGAGTTTTTCTAGGTTCTCAATGTAACCAATCATCTTGATCACATGAGGACTTACTGGACTGCCTTTCGCTAACCTGCACGCAAACAAGGACTTTGAGACATTATACCTCTCAGTCCGTGTCTGGTTCTCAAACATGTCTTTGAGTCCCACGATCATATCGTAGGCATCCCTGTCCTCATACTGCTTTGAAGCTCAGAGAACATGTAGGCAAGCATGAGACAGCTGACATCCACTGAATCATTAGCGTGCTTCTCATAAGCCCGCCTATCAGCAAGTGGTGTATCATCCGTTGATTCATCAGGGTGGGGTTACTCTAGAACATAGTCTTTTTTCTCCTGCTTGAGAACAATTCTCAAGTTTCTGTACCAGTCAATAAAATTTGTTCCAGACAATTTCTCCCTTTCTAGATAGATCGCAGATTAAAAACGGAAGTGTTATTTGCAGTAGGTGCCATTATCTACAACAAAATGCAAGGTTCAGCACTATGCTATGTTGATCTTCTATCAAATAAAAGATACTCTACTATATATAAAATGATCGCTTTCCCTCTAACGACATATTGTGGAACAAGATCCATATTCATCTAACTCCTAGTGAGTTTTGGCATCACTACTAGAAGATTAGTGACATAGGTAAGTAACACTTGCTAATCACATCATATGTGACTCTTGTTTGTCTGACATCCACCCTAACTGGTCAAGATAAAAGACGGCACCCTGCTTTGGCAGATCCATCATCGATGATCGAGAACCTTGGTAGGTGCAGCTATTGGGAAAAGCATCAATACTTAATTTTCTGAGGAAACTATTCTAACATAGTAACGATGCCTACCGCACATAGAACATGAAAGAATAGTATGACAGGAATATAAGTAAACATCACAGGCAATCTTATTAACTGTGACATAGTATGGCCCTCTCGCATGGTGATCTTCATCTCCATGGTTCATGTCTTTCGGGTCATCACGCTTCAGGCCTCCACGAACTTGTATCAGTCTATTACATCTAATAGCACTATACTAATTATATGAGCATAAGCATCACATGTCGACGAGCAGGTCGTACAACATTTGAATAGCCTTGGGCTGTAATTAACCATGACACGCAGGCCATGTTATTACACTCATGCATCTCATACATTTGCAAGGCCATACCAGTCACAATATTCCTTGCAAAAACGAGTTAGGCGAAATCTAGACGTGATTGAACCAAGCCCGGAACATCCAGCTCAGAACCCCGGAACTTCCGGTCGAAGGGTCTGGAACTTCTGGCTCAGAGCCAGAACTTCCAAAATTAACCTTCTGACTCGAATTTATTTTGGCCAGGAACTTTCAAAAATAACTTTCTATATGGAATTTATTTCTCTCCGAAACTTCCGGTCCAACCGGAACTTCCAAAAATAACATTCTGTATCGAAGTTTATTTCGGCCCAGAACTTCCGGGTCACACCTGGAACTTTCTAAAATCCGACGAAAAACAAAAGATCTAATCTATTTCCACCACATATCACCTATATGTGACCGATCTAGATCGAACACTATGCACGTAGGATCTGATACTACTGTTGGGTTATGGGGAGGCTACGCTAGCGCTTAATTTCAAAAGTTTACCCCGTTAGCCTAGGAACCATGCGTGTAATGGGATCATGGATTGTTACCTCGAACCACGAGACGCGCTCGGGCAGCGGAAGTAGAGTCGATGAAGCGCGTCCTCGAGCTACTGCTCCCGGCTCCGTTCATTCGTCGGTGATCCGGTGATGAAGATGACATGATCCTACGATCCGATGAACTCCACGGAAGGAAGACGAGCACCACTATTGGAGTAGTGCCTCTACGGGATCCACATGTCCGAGGACAAGATCACCTCGCGTCGGTGTGCTAGCACCACTCACGAGATCTAAGAGATCGATCATAACGGTTGCGATCCTGGAGAGAAGAGAGGTGGCGGCTAGAGTTAGGTCAAACCAACATCAGGCAGCAGCCTTTTCGTGCTAGCCTCTCCTCTTCTTATATAGTGCCCTCTCGTGGGCCTTTAATTAGTATTAAAACCCAACAGATCTAATATGTTCGTTTGGACCCAGAACTTCCGGTCCTAACCGAAAATTCGGGTTCGTCCAGAATCCAGTTTTCAGGCAGCCCGAAACTTTCGGTCCAATAGGAACTTCTAGCTCCTCCAGAAACCGAAACTGGGCTAGCCCAGAACTTCCGGATGCACCAGAACCCAGAACTTCCGGCCTCAAGCCAGAACTTCTGGTTTCCCCAGAATTCTCTTGGGCATATTTCCATCATGGTCTGCTTCTGGAGTCCAATTAAAATTACCCTCTTTTTTTAATAATTTGAAGAATGGCATTCCTCGCTCGCCTAGTCAGGAGATGAAACGCCCGACTGCCGTCATGCAACCCATGAGACGCTGAATGTTTTTCACGCTAGTCGGCTTAGCCATGTGGATGATCGCTGAAATCTTCTCTATATTTGCCTCGATTCCTCGACTGCTGACAATAAATCCGAATAGCTTCCCAGTCGGCACTCCGAACACGCATTTGTCCGGGTTGAGCCTCCATCGGAATTTACGGAGATTGTCTACCGTCTCTTGGATGTCGGGAATTAAATCTTCTGGATGCCTTGACTTGATGACAATATCGTCCACATAAGCTTCCACATTGCGTCCAATCTGATCGGCGAGACAACGTTGTATGGCGTGTTGGTATGTAGTCCCGACATTCTTGAGCCCAAAGGGCATTGATGTATAATAATAGGCGCCGAATGGAGTGATGAACGATGTCTTCTCTTGATCTTTTTCCTTTAGGCTGATTTGATGATAGCCCGAATAACAATTCAGGACGCAAAGAAGGGAACAACCGGCTGTGGAGTCCACCACTTGATCAATGCATGGCAGTGGGAAAGGATCTTTTGGACATCGCTTATTGAGATCGGTGTAGTCAATGCACATTCTATATTTTTTATTTTTCTTTTTTACAAGGACTGGGTTAGCTACCCAGTCGAGATGATACATCTCTTTAATGAACCCAGCTGCTAGCAGTCGGGTAACCTCCTCCTTGATGGCCTCTTTGCATTCTTGGGTGAACCGGCGTATTTTCTGCTTGACTGGCTTTGAGGTCGGAAAGAAATGAAGTTCGTGCTCGATCAGTTTCCTTGGTACGCTTGGCATGTCGGAGGGTTTCCAGGCGAAAATGTCGATGTTGGCGCGGATGAAACTGACGAGCGCGCTTTCCTATTTAGGATCTAGCGCTGTCCTGATGAGAGCTGTCTTGGAGGGGTCGGCGTTGGAGAGCTAAATACTCTTGTACTCAGCGGGCGATAGCGACATGCCCGATGTTGATGGCGCGGAGGTCGGGATGGCGAGGTTGGAGGTCGGCGTGGTCTTTGCCGCCTAGATGGTCTCGTCCATCCGGACGGAAATATCCACCGCTTCTCCCAAGACGAGGCTCTCCTGCTCACAGGCGTGGGAGGTGGCGACATCTCCCTTGAAGGAAAAAACTCCTAACGGCCCTAGAATTTTAAGGACCAGGTACGTGTAGTGGGACTCTGTCATGAACTTGGCGAGAGAGGGCCTACTCAGCACGGCGTGGTAGGCTACTCTCTCTGTCTTCTATAAGTTTTAGAATTTAAAATGTGTTTCAAATATAGTAACCCAGTAATTTAAAAGTTAACTTTTACATTTAATAAAGCACACATACTATTTTTAAACTTAATTATTTATTACTCTATCTAATTACTCTTGAGTCTACAATCATCCATCCTAAGAAAGAAAGGAAGGTAGTGCGGTCGTCTTATTTATCTTTTTAATGTTTGTGTTTAAGTCTAACACTTGCTAATTTTGGATAGGGGAAGTAATAATATTAAGTTGTATGCACCGATCAGTTTAACCAAAAGCTTAAGCTGATGAAGAAAGATGAATAATTTATTTTATATTCTAACTGTAACTACTATTTGAAAGAATATATGTACTCTTTCTTCGGTCAAAAATAAATGCCGAGTAGAACATACCGCCGGTACGGTATAAATGTTGAGGTTGATCAGCAAAATTTTACTGGTTTGGTGCTGTTTATATGACACCGTGAATGTTTTTCGTGGGACAGCAAAGCAAATGATTGGGGTCAAATTTTATTAAGATCAGACCCTGAATTTTATTAAGATCACTCTTGACCCTGCCGAAATCTGAACTCACTGCACTGTTGGGGTTATGCCACTAGTGTGGTTGAGCACTTGCAAGTTGCAACAATAAATTTTGTTTAAAACCACATTGAATTCGGTCAAAGGGCCTAAGAAGTAAAATGAACTCATGAGGTAGAGATTGAAAAAGCAAGCAAGAGAAGTAAAAAAACATGCAAGAAGAACCCGATCGATGAGATGAAACTATCTCTGTTTTATAGGATGATGTGATTTCATCCTCTGTGATATATAAGGTGAGATAAGCCTCTGTTTGGTTATTGAGAAGAATAAATCATATTAGCGTAGTCATTTTGTCAAGCCCGTTGTGAGCAAGCACTTCTATCGGAGCTCCGTCTGCTAATGCTCGAGCTCACTCACTACCATGTCAGCTTGGCCGCTGTCACTCGAACCTGCCCTGGTTTCGGTGAAATGTGCACGTAGGACTTAGCGAAAATTTGAGCATAAAATGTGTAGGAACTAGTTAGTGTCTCTCTTAAATGTGTGGAAGGATTTATATGTGATTGGTCCCGATGAGTTATCTATGATGGTGCATAACTAGAACCGACCACAGATGATACATTATTTGTAATGGGTTGTAAAGATGAATCGACACAGATGACCTACGTCATCTGTAGCGAGTAAAATATTATGTCCATCGCATATAAATGATCTATCATCTATGACAGTTTGTAATTATGATTCATTATAGATAAACTATGATAATTCATAATATTCCAACTATCATAGATGATGATCATTTGTGATGGGCCATCTTCATCGAGCTTCCACTACCTTATCTCAGATGATCATTTGTGAATGGTCATCTTCAGACGGCTTGCTATATTCCTTCGCAAATGATGTGTCATGGATAGCCGGTTCTATTGTAGTAGAGTTCATTCTCGATCTGAGAGAGAAATATTCCTACTTAGGGTCCATCATATTTTATTTATCTTCTAACCAAACACCTTTAAAAATAACATTGTTTTATTCCATCTTACCTCATCGTATCAACCAAACCAAACGACACCTAAATATGACATGGTAGATGCGCACCACATTATTGACTGTTGACTAACTCAAGCTTGTTTCTCACCATGGTCTTTCCAACAGTCTACACTCGGGGAAGACGATTGCTAATCAATTCCTACGTCTCCCTCTTCTCCACTTGCAAGGGGCTAAGCGATAGCAGCAGGAACGGCAACAAGGTCGGTCCACAAGACTAGCCCCTTTTAGTTATTTCAGTTATCGGTGCAATGCTTCCAAAAAAATAATTAGTATTACTTACTATCTCTGTATCATATCTCTGTATTATAAAGAATTTTCTTTTGAAATAAAGTTGATAATTTAGTGATAAGATTAAAGATTCTCTTATTAATAAAAAAGTGCTTCCTTCATCCAACAGAGACTTTATTTTTAAGACAACATTGGTAAATTAGTTTTAGGAGTAAAAGTCCAAAATATCTATAATTAATAAGGAAAAAAATATTATGAAGTGATATATCAGTGGTATTAAAAGAACAATACGTTTAATTTACGAAATGATGGTGCATGCTGCATAAGGAGATAGAAATGAAGTCTTTCATAACAAATTTAAAGAGATATAAGTAAGTCTTTTTTGAATAGGGGAGTAATATTGTGAAGTGATAACTAGGGAGAATTGAAGACATATTTTTGATTTGTGAATATAAGGAGTTGTAAATTAAGTCTTTTAGGACATTAAAGTGAATACAATTTTTTTTTCAAAAAAAAATTGTTAGCTTTATAATATATAACATTTAATTAGGGAATGTATTAATTATTTAGACTATTGTTTGGGCTCATCATTTAGCACTAGATTACTAGAATGCATGGGCCCTAAAGACGATGACTCGCTTTCCGCAACACAAACGGTTAGGCGAGGTCGTAGTCGGACATGTCGTTGGTAGCAGTACAAAAGCAGAGGCAGAGCTACCAGATCGGAGACGAGCAGCAACCGCTTGCCTCTCTCTCTCTCTCTCTCCCGTTTGCCACTCCGAGCAAGCACTGAGCACTGGGCAGTGAGCTGTGCTCATGGACGAGCTGCCCTCCCCGTGCTCGTCCTTCTCCCCGCCCTCGCCGTCGTCCTTGTTCTGCGCCGGCGCGGCCGACGGGGTCCTCAAATTCAACTCCTGCGAGATCCCCGAGCAATGGTTGTTGGGTGACGTGGTTGTGCAGGCCAAGAACGAGGAGGATATGGGGGGGCTGTGGTCCGTCGTCGGGAGCACGCTCTCGCCGGCCTCGGAGCTGTCCGAGCTGCCGAGGTGCTTCGAGGAGCTGGCGCAGCGGACGGGGAAGCGGCGGGGGAGGAAGCCCGGGCCTCGCCCTGACGGGCTGACGGTTATTAGCCACGTGGAGGCCGAGCAGCGGAGGGAGAAGCTTAACCACCGGTTCTGCGACCTCCGCGCCGTTGTCCCCACCGTGTCACGGATGGATAAGGCCTCCCTCCTCGCCGACGCCTACATCGCCGAGCTACGCGCGCGCGTGGTGCGCCTCGAGGCTGACTCGAGGCAGGCGTTCACGGCGAGGTGGGAGCTGAGCTCCGGCACCGACGACGCCACCTCCTCCCAAGGCGCCGCCTCCGCCCTCGCGGCCGTCGGGCTCGACGAGGCCGTGGAGGTGCGCATGGTGGGCCGTGACGCCGTCGTCGTGCGCGTCACCACCACGGGCAGCACTCGCCACGCTCTCGTGCGCCTGATGGGCACGCTCCATTCCCTCGACCTGCAGGTGCAGCACGCCTGCGTCAGCCGCGTGCACGGTGTGACCGTGCGGGAGAGGAAGGAGCTAGCCGGCAGGAGAGGGAGGAGGAAGGAGGAAGGAGGTAGGAAGAGATAGTTTTTTCTGTGTCACTGACAAGTGAGGACCACTATTCAGATGCCAGCGCGTAGCCACGTGCACAGCCACTTTAGCATCACCTGCCACGTAGACTTCCACGTCAATAAAACCACCGCACTAAACCACCTCGGGGGGTTATTTCTCCGGTTTAAAATAGTTCGGGGGGTTAAGAGCCTGATTTTTTAGTTAGGGGCAATTTTCGTCTATAGGGTAATACTTTGGGGG
>KE372967.1:0-10485 GCA_000418225.1 Zizania latifolia | reverse complement strand
TCGACAGAGCTTCTGTCGACTCTGAAATATCGACATTGGGAATTTTTTTTTATAAATAATATTTACTTTTTGAAATTACAGCCTTCAAAAAAATATAAAACTAAAACTCTATCGACAGAGCTTCTGTCGACTCTGAAATATCGACAGAAGCCTCTATCAACAATTCTTCTAGGAGTAATTTTTCCTATCGACAGAGCTTTTGTTGACTCAGTGGTTTAGTTTTGCTATCCAGAATTGTAATTTTAAAAAAAATAATATTATTTTTGAAAAAAATTCATCCGTTGCCGTCTTCAAGTCGAAACCGACCCAGCCGATACTCCAATTCAAAAACCATTTCCACTTTTTTTCTATTCTGCCTGATTGGATTCTGCGCACGGACACCGTACATTGCCGTACAGCTTTGAGAGCGTAGAAGCAGCTAGTGAAGCAATTTTGCTTGCACCTCTTTTGTACTGAAACTCCTGTCGCGAATGACTTCTGAAGACTACAGATAATGCACAAATTCCCTAGCTGTTTTGAGTGGCTTTTATTCTCTCTCCTGGATCTCAAATTTGTACTCTTTGCAACAAATCTAAAAGAATTTTATGGGAATTAACTAATCCCTGTAAAAATTCTTTAAAATTCCTTTATTTCAAAAGGATATAAAAGAAGATATAAAAGGAAACATTGTTATTATCGAGAGAACCAACACCACCTACCATGGATGGTCTCTGCCGCCATGTTTGATCGACCCGCTGAAATGAACTAATCAAACAAGAAGTTTAGCCAAAAAGGACATGAGAGCCGACGCAATCAAGGCCACCACTGTTGGGAAAAGTTTCCGTGTACTCACGATAAAATTTCATAGATTAACGCTACGTTGAGACTGTAATCCGGTAGAGCTAGATTATTTTCTTTTCCTATTGTTTGTTACCTCCTGTGCTATTCGCCACCTAGGTATCTTTTTTTTCTCACATTCTCTACCATGCTGTGTCTTTTGTCGTCGGATAACCGAAACCTCTATATAACATTAATCATATATGTTTTTGCCGTGACAACTTTAAAACCCGCTTTCACTAATTTTATAGGCATCCGGTTCGAGAACCTCTGTGACATTGACATCCACTGTGATCTGCAAGTAGATCGCTGCATCAGCGGCCGCCCGTGCATCCGATTCGTCCAGCAGCACAGAGGTTAGCGCGTGCGAGCTCCGTGTGAATAATTCTTTCATATCCGCTGTGCTCTGCAGTGCAGAGTTCGATCGCTTGCTCGCCTGACAACTCAGTTAGAGCGAACGATCATGCTACCTACCGGCAAAGTGGTTACCAACTCGATCATAATTCATACATAATCATGGGACACAGTCAGTGACCTAATCTTGTCATCTTTAACACGATGTGGTTTCTTTTTGTTCCTATCTTTATTTCTCTTTCTCTCTTCCTGAGGGATTCAGAGTTTCACGAGTTGTCCACGCTTGAGCTCTTCAGTTCAACCTTCTCAGTCTCGAAAAATGGGTGCTCGTGAACCGTGGTCCAAGCAAAGGTTAATTGCCTAGAATTAAGTCGCACATAGAAATTGAGCAGAGCGTTGGGAAATTGACTGTGCTAATACAAGTAGCAGCAGATGCAGGGTTGATGAAATCGATGGAAAACTGTTTTTCTTTTCGGCTCCGTTTGTCAAACGGGCAGTGCCGGTTTCTGAACGATCGCTGGTTTAGGCCCCAAGTGGTGTCAATTATCTAGATATATTAAATAATATGTTACCATAGAAAATATAAGATAAAAGATAATATGACAATATATTAAATGAATAAAAATGATGAAACTAGTTCTTACATGAAACTAGTTTCGATATAATATCTAAAGGATGATAAGAAAGAACTGATATTAAATTACCATATTAATATGTATTGAAATAGTTAGATCTATAACTATTTTTAAGTGATATAGTAATTGTGTATGGTGCTTACGAATTGGTACTTTCCTAATAAGTAATTACCTAACCTTGGCCAATTTTTAGGACATTGACACCGACTACGGTAGATGGTCAATCACAGGCACTGACTTGTGAGGAAATGATTTTGTCAAAAAAAAATGAGGGCAAACCTCAACAATTGAGATTTGGCTTCGATTTTTCCAAAGCTTATATTTATCTGATGAGTATCTAGTTGATGAGAATATAAAAAATCGATATTTTCTAGTTTCTAGATTCGATGGCTATTGAATTTCATAATATAAGTTCAGAATCTAGACTAATTGACGGATCTTTAAATTTTAGGATTAGCTATATCTACTAGAAAATCCCTAATAAAACCCTTAGTTGCTCTTTTGTGTACCAACTACCCAGGAACAGTCTTACCTTTGCAGGGATCTTAATCCACTCATTAGAAATTCAGAATGCAGAGATTCCCAGGACACTTGAGGATTGACCCCACAGACCAGTGACTACCAGAGCTCCGAAAGAGTGTTCTTTCTTTCAGACAGTTGCACCACTGACATCTGAGGCAGAGGCAGTGAGGTGAAGCATGTCAACCCTTACAGGACACTTGAGGATTGACCCCACAGACCAGTGACTACCAAAGCTCCGGAAGAGTGTTCTTTCTTTCAGACAGTTGCACCACTGACATCTGAGGCAGAGGCAGTGAGGTGAAGCAGGTCACCCCTTGCAGGACACTTGAGGATTGACCCCACAGACCAGTGACTACCAGAGCTCCGAAAGAGTGTTCTTTCTTTCAGACCGTTGCACCACTGACATCTGAGGCAGAGGCAGTGAGGTGAAGCAGGTCAACCCTTGCAGGAAGCTGCTAGCCAAATCGAAAACATCCGATTCTTCTAAAGATTGTGCATATGCACAAATTTTTGTGTACATGCAGAACTCAAACATATAACCAAGAGAAACCAACAACCAGAATACCAGAGCTTCCTCACACATGAGTAAATATTGCATAGTAGCCTCATTAGTCATTAGATATGTCTCTATTGGTATATATAGACAATAGGTAGCAATATAAACCGAAATATTATGGAGCTATAGTTTTTAAGACAACCGTTTGATATAACTTTAGATTTTTTTTAAATTAGTTGGCCAAATCTAGATTAAAAAATCTTAGATCTAAAGACATAAATAGATTAAGGATATTCAGTTGAGTCATATGATTTTGTTTTAAACTAAAAATAAAAATTTAAACTATTTTTTTATCATACAAATTATATATTAAAATCTTAGAGCTGAAGTTGTACTAAACAGATTATAAATCGCAGCTCTGCTGCTCCTAAATGTCATTTGTCATTAGATTCACCCCCAAACATCACCAGCCTGAATAATTACTCCTTTACTAACTTTCTCCCTCCATATCTTTCTACTTTTCTAGTTTATCTCTTCCTCCAAATAAACAGATTGCAACTATATTGTATCACCCTATCTATAAGAACATACGCTAGTCCATTCCAAAACTCCAATCCTTAAAAATCTAAAGTAATCTGAAGAACAAAGGAACAGAGAGAGAGATTGGCTAGAAGAGCAAAGACGGCGGCAGAGAGATAAAAGCGGAGTCTTTGTGAAGTGGCCATGAAGCCGCGTCCACCTCCGGCGCCGGCGTCTTCCGGCGTGTCGGCCAGGCTCCGTCCGTATCTGGCGCGGCTCACCGTCTTCCTGATCGTCTTCTCCGCCGGCTACTCCCTAGGCATCATGTCGTCTTCCATCCGGCCGTCCCCGAGGCCGTCTCAGACAATCATACGGCCGCACGCCGCGCACCTCACCGCCTCCACGGCTGTCCCGGCGTCGAACGGCACCGCCGCCGCTGTGACGAACTACCCGCGCTCGCCGCCGCACGACCTCTTCCGGTTCACAGAAGAGTGCGGGGATCCGATACCCAGCGACGCCGCCGTGCAGACTCTTCTTGACAGGCTGTTCGACGGTGAGAGCCCGTATGCCGATTTCCCGCCGCCGGACACCACCGCGCTGCTGCACCCGGCGGCGGAGCGGCCGCGAGGGTGGGGCTCGACCGGCGCGGTGTTCGCGGAGCTTATAAAGGAGGTTCGCCCGGACGTCATCATCGAGCTCGGTGCCTTCCTGGGCGCGTCGGCGCTGCACATGGTGGCCGTGTCGAAGAACCTCTCGCTCTCACCGGCGATCCTCTGCATCGACGACTTCCGCGGCTGGCCGGCCTTCCGCGACCGCTTCCGACGAGACGTCCCGCCGCCGCACCACGGCGACGCGCTGCTGCTGCCGCAGTTCATGTCCAACGTGGCCGCGGCGGGGCCCGACGCCACGGCGCGAGTGCTTCCGCTGCCTTTCTCCACGGCGTCCACGCTCACCGCGCTGTGCGGGTGGGGCATCTACGCCGACCTCATCGAGGTGGACGCCGGCCACGACTTCCACTCGGCGTGGGCGGACATCAACCTGGCGTGGGCCGTGCTCCGGCCCGGCGGTGTCATGTTCGGCCACGACTACTTTACCTCCGCCGACGACCGCGGCGTCCGGCGCGCGGTGACACTGTTCGCGAGGGTGAAGGGGCTCACCGTCCGTCCCCACGGCCAACACTGGGTCCTCTCCCCGAAGCCGCTGCACCGCGACGGCCGGTGATCGAGCACGTGCACCGGCGCACGAACCCTCTCCGGCCGGCGTGCTCACGGCAAGCCTCACTCTCACAGCACGCCTGTCGCCGTCGCCCCCGGGGCCACGCCCTCGGCGACGTCGGCGTCCAGTGGAAGCTTGGAATCACACGTGTGCCGGTGTACGTGCGCGCGCCAAAGGTTACACGCGTTGCCACTCGTCGTCTCCCTGAAGTTGTCTCACTCTCAACCACCATTATTTTCCAGCTCCATTCCTACACAAGAATCAATCGAGAATGCTGCTACTTTGTTTTGTCAATTCGTCCGACAAAAGATTACTAGACACTAGAGTACCAATCTACGTATAGGTATACACACGATCGTATGTACATCAGGTGAGAAGATTATGACATGTTAATTACCGGCGTTGGCTTGTTTCTTTCTTCTTAATTGCCTACAATATCCATTTAAGAGTCGATAAAATTCTGAATGTATCATGAATTCATGATCTATATACGGGCACCAAAAGCAGAGTTTTTTTTCAACCTTTTAATATGCAGATAGCACGGTGTGCGCTAGCTTTGTGAAAAAATTGATGATTTATTATTTTTAAGATGATTTCTTTAATTATGTTGTTACTTCAGATCCCTTTAATTAGCTTACTAAAGTCGATATGGCGATTCAGTGACTATAGGGTGGCAACGGGTATGCCCCGTCAGAGTTTTGTCACCCTATCCTCGTCCCTATTGCAACGAAAATCGATCATTCCCGTTCTCATCCCTACACATGAGTGGGGAATTTCCTTTGTCCCCATTCCCACCCCACATGGGTATGGGGGACTCGTCGGATCGCCATACCTAGGTTGGCCTGACGCCAACACGACGCGACGCACATGGCAAGGTAGGTGGTGGGACTTGCACGTGGATCTGAAAATAGCCAAGTGGATCTGGAGAAGGCTAGGTGGAGGAGAAGGTTGGACCACTAGAGTAATTGTGTCATCGATCGCGGAGCGAGATGCTGGCAGTCGTGGACATGGGTCACCGGTGGCACAAGGTTGTTGGTGCCTATAGCCTGAGGTTGTCGATGTGTCGTGGTGCCGGGTTGGCTGCTTGTGTGCCTCGCGCAGTCGTCATGCCCTCACGGCCTCACTGGTGGCGTGGCCGGTGGCCCCCTTTAACTTATCTGTTTTCACCCTTGCGTCTTGTGACGCCGCACATAGATAAGCTCACCCATGCGCGGTGAATCAAGCATAGCCGCACGCCCACATCCGCACAACGCTATATCCATGCGCTCACGCCGCCATAGCTATTTAGGAGAGTGGAGATTAGTGACCAAAGCTAGGGTTAGCCGGTTAGAATTTGTTGGATTGAGCCACTAGGCCATAGAGTCTAGGGCTAGGCCTTAGGGGGAAGTCGGGTAAATGGAGATTTAGGGCCGGGTTGTGGGAAACATCCCCGCCCCGAGTTAACCTGATCGAGACCATATTTCTAGCGAGTTTGTCCAATAGAAAGTTATTTATTCCTATTTACAACATCTAATTTGGGTTTTCCCCACCAGGGATGGGGTTTGGGGACCCTTTGCCACGCTTCATAGTTGTGAGGTGACGTTTGGTTTGTGGAGCTAGCAGTGATGCGGCTTGCGTACCGACCGGAGGAAAAAGACGATGCTTTGATCGGAAAGCCATTGGAGGAGCTGAGCACCGGTGGATCTGGAATTTTGGATGAGCGAGCAAGGCAGGATGGGGATCGAACTGTGGCAAATTGGCAACTAGGTCGTTGATTGATTGGTTGGTTCATCATTGTAGAGTGAGTTGCAAGGTAATTAATCACCCCTGGGATGGTGTGTGTCAATGCAGTGTGGATGGATTACCGGATTCATATATCAAACTGTCAAAAACTTATAATCCGAGTAGCAGCTATTTAATCTGAGTACATACAAATCGAGCACCGTCAGTAAATACAAATTGCTGCATGTTCTTGCAGTCCGTAGATGATGGAGTCGGTTAGAGCATCTCTGACATAATTATTATTTTTGATTCCCTAAAATCTCATATATAAACTATTCTAATCTCTTTTGATTCTTAATCTCAATCTTTGATTTTTAAATCATGCAACAACGGCAGACAAACTAATCCTACTTTTAAGAGAGATAGAGGTGATTTAGGTGATGGTTTAAGAAATGAATTCATTTAGGGATTCTATTGGAGTTTAGTTTTTTCTCCAAAATACATAAATTTAAATTTAGGTACCTACTCTACTCTGTTGAAGATGCTCTTAAATTTGGGTGGTTACATATCCTTGAAAATCCATCTGCATTTACTAAACTGTCGGCAAATCAGTTACCACTATTGCTAGTTCAATTTGACAATAATCTGACTGTTTAGCTCGAAAATCATGGTTACCGAGCTAGCTAGTAACAGTAGTTTTGTTAAATTTTAGGACATGTCATCAACTTCAGATGGACCATTGCAAGTAGTCATGTACCAGAAGGAACAATACAAACTGACATCAGGTAAAACGAACTGGAGATCTCCAGAAATATTTTGGTGCCACAAGCACCCCATCAACCGGCGATCACGATCGTCATGCCATCCGAAAATCGATGGTGATCTTTGATTTCTCTCGATGAAATCAGTTACGATATTAATCACAAGAAAAAAAAATTCCAGGACGTTAGACTGCATTTTGTACCATCCGGTTGAAAATCACCATGTTTTCAGACTGGTCATTGAATTTTCTGAAGGCTATATTCCATGGTCAACTACAGTGCTCCACAAGTTATTATATATGTTAAGACGGAGCTTAAGATTATAAGATGCAATTAATGATTATCTAACTATTGTTCTCAGCTTCTAGATATTACCCTATTTCTAGATTCTACTGAGTTTAACAACATGGAGGGGAAAAAAATTTAAACTCTAGAGATTCTATGAGTAGCTCCTATAAGCTTCCCAAACAGAACTTTAAACAATTTGATGCATGCAATTTGTTAGAAAACTAAGAGTTTCACGATAAGTATTTAAGTATATCCCTATTTCTTAAAGATTGATCTTATTTCTTAAAGATTGATCTTATATGGATAGATTTATCTCTTGGAAATTGGGTTTATCTTTTAGTGATTTTGTTTATAAATATGAAGCCAGCGGCTTATTGTATGGTGAATCAAATAAATAAAGACAAACTTTCTCCTACATCTCTGTCTTTCTCTGGAGATTCCTCAACAGAGACCTTAATAATGTGCTCCACGGAGACATGCGGTTGGGTTAGTAGGTCAGGAGAGAATGGAACGCTGTCAGGTTAGCTCGAAGCGAAAACTATCAGACGGCGAGACGAGATCAGGTCCGTCTGGCCTTGCTTTGCTGCATTCGGAGTCTCGGACGCCTCTCGACGTCGGCCTAAGAAGAATCAATCAATCAGCTTTTCATAGGGATCACCGTCCGATCCGTGTAATAGTCAGCTACTCTCATTAGCCTCGATCGATTTTAGATGGGGAAATTTGATTATATATGAAATTAAAGATTTATCCTTCACATCTCACTGACATGTGGATCTAAAAAGTAAATTCTCAATTTCCATCTAAATAGAGAGTATAGGATAAAAAAAATTATATTCAAAACCCAGCAAATTTTACCATTTTCTAAAACAAATATTTTCCAGAACAATCAAATGAGACCTGAGTCTCTCAGAAATTTCCTCCCTTCTTTTCAAGGTGCACACGCAACAAATCTTTCGGTGACGAGAAGATAGCAGAAAATATCTGATGATGGATGTGCTATCAGCTACCTAGAACTAAAGGTGAATGGACAAAAAGCTCCAACCAAATTGTGGTTGAGTTTGAAGACAAACGGTCACTGAACATTTTGATCGATCTACACCTACCACACCAAAGCCACTAGAGAAATTAGGAAGAAATAAAGGAATGTATTGTGTATGTTGTAAGCAGGCTGACTTTTTACATGTATCTTAAGTGTCAGCAATACATTGTGAAGTTGACGCACGCTGTAGTTTTAGCACAGTGATGAAGAGTCAATCCAGGACATGCAAATAATTAGCAGACAAACATTTTGTTTATCTCCATAATGCTAAACGCCCATCCCAGGTGATATCTTTATTTCAACCAGGCAAACATTATGTTCTCAAGTTAACAAGCGAAGCATAAGCAAACAACAAAAGTTCTCTCCTGAACATATATTGCAAGAGGATATGACCTAAACAGATGTGGTATGATGAGACGATTTTGTCCACTATGCAAAGGTCAGATAAAAGCATGGAGATGCACCAATCGATGAGCCAAGAGTACTATTGGGCTTCGAGTTTGTTCCTCTCTTCCGTAATAGACAAAATGCAGAACTACATTATGATCAAATGATTCCCAGACAACAAAGTCACAAAGGTTAGAACCCAACAAAGAGATGCACCTCAAATATACTGAAACTACTCATGTGCTTTGACTTGGTTACTCTATCAAAAAGAAAACAAGGACAAAATCTACAATATGATCCATAAAGACCAAAAGTATCTATAGAATACAAATACCTCGAGGTCATAGCTTGGGTAGAAGTTGAAATTGGATGTGGAGCTCGTGGTCACACCATTAATATCCCTTGTTGCCACGTATCCGAGCTCGCATGTCAACCTGTTGTGACAATTAACAGAGTAAGCATTTGCATGCACACCTGACCTGGGGTAACATTAGAATATACCTCTACCTCTCTATCTCCCAAGGATTGTAAAAAATCACATGCAAGATAGTACTGGAGGGTATTAAACACATACATATCAATACAGTGGATAAAGAAACAAATGTTACACTAGATGCAATAATACTGGGCTAGGCCACTCCAAATATTCCTAAGATAGGTAGTATGCCGCATTCAGAACTTGTACATGGGTTAATGTGAGACAAATGGTTATATTCAATAGGAAGAGAACAGAATGAGCTGTCAATGAGAAGTATTACGATTACATAATACACACAAAAGCTGCATTAACTTATACATGGAAAAAGACTAGCAGGGAAGGTTGAATATTTCAGTTCGTTTTGCTATCATAGGATGCATACATAATGGCACTATTGCATGGAGTATTTTTTATACAATAAATCAAAAGGAAAACAATTAAAGATATGGTAACTGAAGTAAAAAAAGTTATACAGTAATCAGGAGTAATGACATTTGATCTTTATGTACTCATATAACCATGCTACAAATTTGTCGAAATCAATTGATTTCTTTCATCTGAAACAATGGATATAGTTACAGGATATGTGGCGACTGGTGAATAGTAGTTTCAACATGGCCTGATTTTGACTTGCATTCGAGAATCAAGATTTAGTTTTTGTTACTGTACAAGTAAAGTCAAAGGACAAGATTAGCCACTTCAATTCCTGTCCACCACTTTTATTAACTTAAAATTTGTTCCTATTACTCCCTCCTGTCATTAATATATGGTGTTTAATACTTTAATGACTGGAAGGAGTATATAGCTTGTAAATAGCCTAGGTTCTTCAAACATGAACCACCAATATCTTAAGTTGTGCTATGCATAACTATATAAGCTGCGTTACAACACAACTAAGACAAAACTGAGCAGCCTAACAACTAAGTAAATGTAACAAGCAGATGGTACAAAGGAAGGAGCTTCAGGGGATTTAAACTATGCAGCTGTTATTAGCTTAGTCAACCCTGTCAGACTGGAAACAAATAACCTCACGTTTATCTCCTTTATACGTAAAGGATGCACATTATTTGCATGTAAGATCCACTTTTAATGCTCTGAAAACCTCCAAGGCTCCAATAACATCCAACTTGGGTACAGAACAAACCTAACCTATTGTGTGTCAAAGAAATTTGCATTGAGGCATCAATCTATGGAACACATGACCAAGTTCTACGATAGTGGAGCAGGGCTACCCAGGTTCTGGCAATTCACTAGGTTTGCACAAACCATGCTCC
>KE372966.1:262088-273071 GCA_000418225.1 Zizania latifolia | reverse complement strand
GCTTCGGCAAGCGGATAGCAACCATCTCCGGCCATCCTCTACACCGAAATCTACAGTATTTCTCTTGTGCACACCAACTGTTCGATGAAATGTTTCAATGAGTTCTGCAGTGCACTTTAGGTGTTTGATACATTGTCTATGAGCACTTGATTTTGGACTGCATGGTATGTATTTGATGAAATGTCTATATGACCACGTTGTGATACATGTCAAGTGTTTATGTGATTGTTTGAGAGGATCCGGAACGTGTTTTGTATATTTGATGTAATGACACTATGTTCGCTCACCAAGTGTTCGGTCTTTTGCATTTGAGTGTTTCAGGCGTATCTTTTTCTATAGAACGCTTGTCACACTAGTTGATGCATTTTGGTAGACTGATTTACACTTGTCTCTTCGTGTGGCGTGTCTTTTTGGTGTTCATCTATTGGAGAGGACCGTATCACCTTGCCTTGAAAGTGGACCATTTTAGCACAGTTGTGCACTGAGCTTTATTGAGGTCACTTGCAAGCGTGATACCGGTGGTTAAGGAGTTTTGGTTCTTTTGGGGTTTTGTCCTTTGAAGGAGACTGGATCAACTTGCTTTACGAGTGGACATTCTTAGCACAGCTTTGAGCCGAGTCTTCCAAAGTCACTCGCAAGGTTAATACCGGTCGTTGAGAAGGATTTTATTTTATCCGCTGTGTTTTATTTTGCGCCCATTCACCCCCCCCCTCTGGTCGCTAGTTTCGGTCCTACATGTTTGTGGGCTCAGTTTCAAGTTTGTCCTCGTGTTTCACATTTTTAAGCTGTCAAGCGTATACTTAGGTATCTCAAGTTTACTCAAGAATTTGGCATAAGGTACTCTACTTCTTCTAGTGTTAGCTTAAGAGCTTTTTCTGATGATGATTTTGAAGGTTGTAGAATTAATAGAAAGAGTACTAGTGGTACATATCATTTCTTGGGAACATCACTTATTACTTAGTCATCCAGAAAATATTCTTCAATTGCGCAATCCACTCCTGAAGCTGAATATGTAGCTACTGCCTCTACTGGTATCCACACATCTAGGGTAAGAACGCTGGCCGATGGTGTACTAGCACGTGGGCGGTCGGCGAGATGGTTAGGCTCTCGAGAGGTGGTGGCTAGGATTTGCTCTCGATGGCTAACAACTTAACACGAGGATCGCATCAACATGTGAATCAAAGGCATCGCTTCCCTGCGCCCTGCACCCTCATATATATAGACATCCTAGCTTAGGCCCACCCGGGTCTAACCAGGAGTCTACTCGGATCCCTATCTGATCTGTTTGGATCTCCATCCAAACCCGCTTGAATCTCTATCCAAACCGAGCCCAATTCGAATCCTATTCGAATCTAGTGTTCAAACCCTTTAAGCGTGTGACCTGGTAGGTTCACGTATAGCTTGGTTAACATATGGAAACTTCTTTCTATACTCCGTTAATAGCGGTCTCTAGCAAAGCATATTAACCAAAGTATATGGAAAGATCATATCGGCTAAACCATGTAATGTTCTATATGTATATGTCCCTTTGCCTCACGATATCGATCAAGCACAAGGTGAGATTTGTGCCATCCTATCAATAGCTCAATCTCTCGATCTCTGTATTAGATTATAACCTGTGATTAACTCTTTAATCAACTCGGCATGGCCTTGCACTTCCATAATCCATTACATCAAGGGGCCTAGAGATATCTCTCCTTTTAAGGAGTGGCTAATCCCATCTTGATCACTCACATCCCACTACATGTTTAATGATAGACCCGACGACTACTTTTATAACTACCCAGTTATGGAATAGCGTTTGGTAATCACAAAGTAAGCCACTACGTATGTTAGGAACCATCGAGATCTCAAGTCTAAGGACTTTACATAAATACTACTAAGACCAACTGATGACACTTGGAATCTCAACAGTGCCTCATAGTGGGTCTCTCTAACATATGTTCTCCAACATACGTCCATGTTATTGAGTTGGTATCTCCATACCCATGATCCATGAGACATGATCATCAATCAATACACATACCGATCTTAGTCATATCTGTTCCACATATGACTTATATCTAATCAGGGATATTTTAGAAATAGTCACATTATGAGTCTCATGAATAAATCACGTATTTGCTAATCCATAATGACAATCTATTTCAAGGAACACTATTTTATTTCATATACATAGTGTGCCACGTACAACATCTCTATGTTGTCTGTAGGGCATAATGCTAACAATCTCCCACTTGCACTAGAGTCAACTATATAGATATCTAATACCCAAAGATCTAGTGTGCGCCTCATGCTTCGGCTACGAGAGTGGCTTTGTCAACAGATCTACAACATTCAGATCAGTTTGTACTTTGCATATCTTTACATCTCCCCTATCCACTATCTCGCGGATTAGATGATATCGCCGAAGTATGTGTTTGGACTTCTAGTCTGACCTAGGCTCCTTTGCTTGTAGGATAGCAACACTATTATCACAATAGAGGTCTATCAGACTAGAGGCACTAGGAACAACACCAAGCTCAAAAACAAATTTCTTGATCTAAACAGCCTCCTTAGCAGCTTCCAAAGCAGCTATGTACTCAGCTTCCAAAGCAGCTATGTATTCGGCTTCTGTTGTAGAGTCAGCTACCATCTCTTGCTTAGAACTCTTCCAGCTCACCGCTCCACTGTTAAGGCAGAAAACGAATCTAGATTGTGATCTGTAGTCATCCTTATCAGTTTAGAAGCTTGTATCGGTGTAATCACTTAACATGAGCTCTTCCTCACCTCTATAAACTAGGAACATATCTTTAGTTCTTCTCAAGTACTTTAAGACATTCTTTAGGGCTATCCAGTGATTCTCACCTAGATCCGATTGGTATCTGCTTGTAACACTCAGAGCATACGAGACATCCAAGCGTATACATAACATGGCATACATGATGGATCCAATTACCGAAGCATATATAATCCTATTCATCTTATATCGCTCATTAGATGTACCTAGACGCTGAGTCTGGCTGAGACTTATGGCATGTGACATCGGCAAGAAACCTTTCTTTGAATCCTGCATGTTAAACCTCTTCAATACCTTGTTAATGTACATATCCTAGCATAATCCAATTAGCCTTCTTGATCTATCTCTATAGATCTTGATACCCAGAATATATGCTGCTTCTCCTAAGTGAGAAACTATTTTTCAATGAAGACATAACAGACTCTAGCATAGGTACATCATTTTCAATCAACAGTATGTCATCCACATATAGTATCAGAAATATAAGTGCACTCCCACTAGTCTTCTTGTAAACATAAGGCTCTTCTTCATTTTTGATGAAACCAAACCCTTTAATCACATCGTTAAAACGAATGTTCCAACTCCGGGATGCCTGCTTCAATCCATAAATGGACTTCTGCAGTTTACAAACATTTCCAGCCGATTGTGGATCAACAAAACTAGTCAGCTATGTCATGTACACATCCTCACTCTGTTTTTCATTAAGGAAAGCTATTTTGACATCCATCTGCCATATTTCGTAATCAAAATATGCAGCAATCGCTAGAATGATTCGAATACACTTTAGCATTACGACAGGCGAGAAGGTTTCATCATAATCAGCACCTTGAATCTGTTTGAATCCTTTTGTCACCAATCGTGCTTTATAGATATGAACATTTCCATATATATCTATCTTCTTCTTGAAAACCCATATACACTCAATGGTTTTTACACTATAGGGTGGATCAACCAAGTTCTAAACTTGATTGGTGTACATGGATTTAAGCTCGGATCTCATGGCTCCAAGCCATTTCTTAGAGTCTGGTCCCACCATCGCTTCTTCATAGGTCTTGGGCTCATCGTTGTCTAACAACAATATATCCCGTTCTTGAGTGGTCAAGAACATGAACCTCTCAGGTCCATGTCATGCCCTCTCTGACCTACGTGGTACAACAAGTTCTTCAACACCTTGATTATCCTATTGTGTTTCTTTGGGAGTTGAAACATTTTCAGATGTTTCCCGAACCTCTTCGAGATGCACCGAGCTCCCACTAACCCTTCTCGAGAGAAACTCTTTCTCCAAAAATACACCATGTTGGGCGACAAACACTTTGCCGAGTTCCTTGTTATAGAAACAATATCCTTTGGTTTCTGAGAATACCCAATAAAGAATTACTTGTCGGATTTTGAAGTAAGCTTATCTGATTGCAAACGCTTTACATAAGCTTCACAACCCCAAATTTTAAGAAAAGACAAATTTGGACGACGTCCTGTCCATATCTCATATGGAGTCTTCTCAACCGACTTTGATAGAACCCTATTTAGTGTGAAAGCAGCTGTTTCAAGAGCATATCCCCAGAAGTATAATGGAAGATTACTTTGGCTCATCATTGATCGGACTATATCTAATAAGGTACGATTTCTCTATTTAGAAAACCCATTCCACTGAGGTGTTCTGAGTGGAGTCAATTGTGAAACAATTCCGCAATCCTTTAGATGATTACCAAACTCAAGGCTCAAGTATCTCCTCCACGATCCAATCGCAGAAATTTGATTGTCTTTCCTAAATGATTATGTACTTTATTCTGGAATTCTTTGAACTTTTCAAAGGACTCCGACTTATGCCTCATTAGATAGATATATCCATATTTACTAAAGTCATCGGTAAAAGTTATAAAGTACTGAAATACACCTTTGGCTATTGAGCTCATTGGTCTACACACATCAGTATGTATGATTGCCAATAAGTTACTAGCCCTCTCACTTTGACCCATAAAAGGTGCCTTTGTCATCTTGCCATGTAAATAAGATTCACGTGTCTCAAATGATTCGAAATCAAAAGAGTCGAGAATATCATCTTTACGGAGCTTCTCCATGCGTCTCATTTATAAGGCCCAAACGACAATGCTTGATGAACATGGGATTCAAATCATTAAGACGTTGCCTTTTCATATTAATGTTATAGATAGGTGATCCTTCAAGGTGTAAAACGTATAGTGCATTCTCCAATGGAATATGACAATAGAACATATCTCTAAGATAAAGTGAACAACCATTGTTCATTGATTTAAAGTCATAACCTTCTGCTTGCAAACATGAAAGAAATTACGTTTTTACATAGTGATGGAACACAAAAACAATTATTTAGTTCCAAAACTAGTTCTGAAGATAGTTTCAACGGCATGGTTCCCAAAGCAACCATAGCAACTCTTGCTCCATTGCCGACGCGAAGATCCACTTCGCCCTTCATCAAACTTCTATTTCTTCTCAGACCCCGCAATGACTTGCAGATGTGAGCAACTGATCCGGTATCAAATACCCAAGAATTAGTAGATGAAGTAGCAAGATTGATCTCTATAACATTTA
Source organism: Zizania latifolia (assembly GCA_000418225.1). NCBI lineage: Eukaryota > Viridiplantae > Streptophyta > Magnoliopsida > Poales > Poaceae > Zizania > Zizania latifolia. Next base: position 267,724 of record KE372966.1, on the reverse strand, counting down.
TACCTAAAGCGAAAGACATACTTTCCTTCTTCTTAAGATCCTCTAAGTACTTCTGGCAGTTTCACTTCCAATGACTTGGCTCCTTGCTGAAAAATCATACTGTATCTTGAGCCACTTCTTTCTTGTCCTTTTTGGTCTTGGAATTGCTCACGATCTCATCGGGAGTAAACTTCCTCTTGACCGTATATTTCTTGACATGGGGTTGTTTCTTGCCTTTCTGTAGCATCATCATATGATTGTTGTTTTTCTTAATGCTTTCCTCGATGATTTTTAGCATCCCATGCAATTCCGTCAAGGTTTTGTCCATACTATTCATATGATAATTGAGTATAAACGGTTCAAAACTCGATGGCAAGGATTGAAGAATCAGGTCGGTAACCAACTCTTGGCTAAAGGGAAAGCCTAGCTATTCTAGACTCTCAATATAGCTAATCATCTTGATAACGTGGGGACTGACGGGATTCCCTTCAGTAAGCTTGCACGCAAATAAGGACTTTGAGGTGTTCAACCTCTTGACCCTTGTTGGTTCTCAAACATGCCACGCAGACCCACAATGATATTATAAGCGTCTGTGTTCTTATATTGCTTTAGAAGCTCAGAGGATATTGTGGCAAGCATGAGATAGCTTACATCTAGGACATCATTAGTGTGCTTCTCGCAAGCATGATGTGCAGCCGCTATAGCATTACCTAGCAAGTCATCAGGCTAGGGACTTTGAAGAACATACTCTTTTCTTTCTTGTTCAAGAATAATTCTCAAATTTCTATACCAATCCATAAAGTTGGAGTAGCGAGCCGATCCAACTCGCGCGTGCCGATGTGGTCGGGAAGCCGATCGGCATCCATCAACGCCCTTGAGAACTCCCGAGGACTTCCTCAAGAAGCCTTCGCCCAATGATGCAGTGTTCTTTAAGAAGCAGCCTGATCGTTGATAAGTGATGAACAAATTAGTTTTGGTTGAATCAATTCGAATTAAATCGTAAGTAAAAGTGAAATCACATAATATGCCAAAACGATGCAAAATGTCAAACATTAAGAAGAAAGAAGGTGATACTATACTCCTTGATGCTTGAAGATGAATCTTTATTGCATAAGAGTGTTTACAAGGTACAATCCAAATCACCTCTCACCAAATCACGAACAAAGCCCTAGATGGAGAGCAAAAGGCTAAACCCTATTTTTTCTCTTATTCCTCATACATCTGTTTTGCTCTCCCCTCTAGTCTTTTTATAGTCTCTCATGGCTGCCACCATGAGCCACAAAATTAACAACTTTTAGAATCCTAATCCAACTAGAAATCCATATCTCTTATGAATCCAACAAATTCTAACTCCGTCTAAATTGGCCTCCTTTCCATATCTGCACACATCCTGCGTATGCCATATGAAACATCTTTTCATATTCGCACATATCCCATGTACGCCATATGGAAACCTCATCTTCACGTGCCACATCCTCTAGCCTGAGTGTCCCACATGATATCCTCAACCGTTCTGAGCCTCAACTCCTCCCCGAGTCTAGCTCTGATCCCATCATCGACCACGACTCACCCTTAAGTAGTGTCTGCACATGAACAAACCAAGAAACTCTTTCCCTGAACACAAGTTCTTTCCAACTTAACTCAAACATTCTAATCAATCATAAATATGCTGAATTTATTGAATAAATAATTTAAAGCATATGATCTAACTCGAACATCAAAAATCCGAGTGATCCAAAATCTCGAGTGATGAAATCTCTCGGGTGCTGAAAACACTCAAGGGCTGAAATTCCTCGAGGTCTGAATTTCCTCTAGAACCAAGTGCTGAGTGCCCGATAAGAGTACTCGATAACTCGACCAAAGTGCTCGACCACTCAAACCAATCAAAACCAATTTAATCAACATCAAACTAATTTATTCAGCACTTATCAATGATCATACACATGATCTCATAATCTCCCCCTTGATGAACACATTGGCAACATCATTAGAAAGCACGAAGAAATTTTTGATTTTCGAAAGCACAAGCACAAGTTTTCCTCCCCCAAAGGTTTTCCAAAGAACGATAAATAAAACTCCCTCGAAAATTGATTGCAAAAGACAATAATTTCATTAAAAACTAATTTCCCCCAATTTGTCCCCTACATATTTCTCCTCCTTTGATAATAATTTCATCAAGTAAAGCAAAAGAGAGAAATTATCATTAGAACACAAATTTCTTGATTTCTTGATTTGAGAGCTTTGAAGTATACCTAAAGCAATCTACGTGACAAGGATTGCAACACAAATGAAATAGATAGATCAACCAGCTAACAATCAAGTCTAAAAGCCTCAAGATAAAAACTAAGGCATAATTTCAAGTTCAAATCAGCACTAGAATTAAATGATTTCCATGATTTATAATATTGCTTTCACTAGGACTAATCTAAGAGAAATACCTCACACATAATTTTACCATGTCCACAAAACCAAAACAGCGCTTAGTGCTCTTAAAAGTGTAATTCAGTCATTGACAATTTCAGATTTGGTATATGCAACTTTTGTATAAAATTTTCACAAGTGCCTATCTCAAAACGGCGACCACTAATCCAGAGACAGATGGTGCCACCTGAGCTTCGGTCACATGACCTATTGTGAGGTTCTTGCACACACAAGCAATCCCCATTTCAATGGTCTGGTCATCTACGATTATCTTCAAGTTCATATCAAAGTGCAATGATAAGTAGTCTCGTGAGACGATCTAGGCAAATACACTTTTTCATGAATGCGGAATTTTTTGTGCTTTTGCACACTTTCTTTTCTTTTTGAACTTTCTGTGCTTTTGCGCATTTTCTTTCTTTTTGATATTCTTTTCACTCAGATTTCATTGTTTTGACATTGCACGAGCTATAGTACCACCCATACTAAAATTTAAAGCACTATCATGGTAAAGTAAACACAACTAGAATATATGTAAGCATATTTAACTCAAACTAGCCATCAGATCAGCACAACATATTTCTTTATCTTTCACCTAAATATTTATGTGTCATGCGTCATATCCCTCGAAAACTATGTCATAGGCTTATAAGAAGACTAGAAGACATGAAAGCAAGACTAATGATTCATCAACTTCACAAGATATTGTTAGCAAGCACAAAGATTACCTGAAGATAAAAATCAAAGCTCCATGTTTTGTTTATTTTTGTTTTTTTATTCGGAATAAAAATAATACACATGAATACATTATGATACAAATGAAAAAGGAACCCCCCTCAAAACAAACCCTTTGAATGAACAATGCCCAACTCCCCTCAAAGAAAAGCAAAGCAAGAAGAATCCAAAGGTTTAGTGAAAATATCTACTAATTATAACTCAGTGTCAATAAAAAGAAGCACAACATCAGACTTTATGTATCATATATAGATCCAACTTAAACGAATAAACGTTAGAAACTTACATAAGAGGCACTTAGTCCTCACACAGCAGAAGAATAGCAACAGAACAACGGACTAGCGTAGATTCAGCTCTAACTCTACAGGCAACTCAACTAGGGTATAAGCCTTGGTCCTCCAACACTTAAGAACTTCTTTCTCTGGAGAAGGGTGCATAAAGCAAGGTTGAGTACCACCCACCGTACTCAACAAGTTACACGCGAAATGCACGTGATGCAAGGGGATTTCAAAAGAAGACATAATAGCGCTCTTTTTGCATAAAACAGCATTAAAGAGAGACAGAATTTAAAGAGTAATGCTAATTAACTTGGAACCTTAAAAAAAATATTATCCAATCACTGAGTAACACTTACCTAGAGTTATCAGGCCCAAGAACCCAACCAAACCACTCTAAACCAGAGCTAACTAGGTTGAATAGAAAGTAACATCAAGTTAATTAAGTAACAGTGGGACTAATCACTAGTGACCTTGCATTGCCGCCCGTAACCGTGGGCACGGCTATTCGAATAGTTTTACTCTGATCAGAGGTGCACAACTTTACCCACAAGACACAGCCCTACAACATGTCACCATGCGTCTCAATACCACCACGGTACCTTAGAAAAGAGCTGTGATATGACCATCCACCTAGATCTCTAAGCTTCACACCCCAAGATCCCATCACACCCGACATCTCCCTGGTGCTTCCATCCAAATAGCAAAGACTTACCTAGTGCAGAACTATCGGCCATCTCGATGCTTCACCCAGGATTTTTAGGCTTCTGGTCATACCATTACCCACGCTAGCTTGTGATAAGTGCGAGTTTGTAGAGCAAAAGTGGCCTATGAACCGGTCCTTAAAGTGTCATGAGTACAACTAGCAGAACCACAGACCTTGTACTCACAACCCACCTTAGTCAACTTTTAGTAGCATTTGAGTCATGAACCAGTTCAATATTCCACTAGTAATCATAAGCCAACATTAACATGTAAGTGGTATTAAACAGCATGATGAAATGTGATACTAGTTTCTAAGTAAGGCTAAGCAATCCTAGACATCCAGATAAATCATAATAAAGATTTATACTGATCAAATTATTAATCCCAAGGTAGACAAGGAATAGATATTTATCAACAGGAGGCAATACAAGTAGGCTAGTACCCTTCCCCTGTGACATTCGAAAATAAATACACATTTTGAATGACAGCAGAGATTTAAATCATAGGTTCAACATGATCAAGGTTAGAACATGTGACTTGCCGTGCACTCTCGCTTATCCTCACAAAGCTTGAACGAAGACTTATGGATCCTTCGCAACGGCGAAATCTACATGAGCGCGCAAAACGGTATAAAAACGCTAAGAAGAACTGAATAAACAGTACAATAAAATAGCATTACATTGTTGTCTATTAATTAAGAAGAATTATGAAACTTGAATGGATGGAAACGAAGTTAGGATGGAAAAGTTATGGATTTTAGAAATATAATTCCATTCACATAAAATGATAAAGTTTCTAAAGAAAAGGAATGAAATATTTACGAGAATATTTCATGGCTTAGATCAAAAGAAACGAATTAAAGGAGACAAGAACGGGATGATGATTGAATTGACAAGAAGAGAACAAGACTAACCAAGCGGTTGGATTCCATCGAGTTAGGAAGCTATTGAACGAAAAGAAAGAAGAGAGTTCGATCGATTTACAACAATCATCGAACAACTTAGATTGCAAAGGTGGAATGATGGAACAATGACATCACAGGTAGGAGCATGAACAATCGACTCAACTGACCCTGAACGAAAAGGAACAAAAGGATGGTCGATTGAGGGTACATGAATAAAAGAAATAACCTCGAAATTATTCCTTTAGATTAAATGAAACAGTCGATATATGATCGCATTAGATTATGACCACCGATCGAACATGTTCATTTAGGTAGAATAGCACGAAATAGAACAACTGAGTTTGAGTTGAGTCAAGGATAGGTCTACTCAAGTCGTGATCGGTAAACAATACTTTCATGCAGCCAACGAATAAAAGATTACCCGAACACGATGAATAACTAGAAACAAAAGGATTATATTAGATCAACATGGTTTGACAATAAGCGGCAATGAATAGTGACCAAAGGACCAACAATCAACCATAACCACCGGCGGACATCACTATCCAATTATCAAATACTGAGCGAGCCAAGGCTAATAGATTAGATTTGCAAAAAGAGGTGAAGCTGCGTTCAACAAA
>KE372966.1:245471-260246 GCA_000418225.1 Zizania latifolia | reverse complement strand
AAAAAAAAGGAGGAAAGAGAAAAAGAAAGGGAAAGAAAAGGGAAAAGAGGAAAAAGGGAGGACTTTTCTGCAAAATTTTTCTTAATTTCGATTATCAAACTTTCGATTGAATTTTCAGAATTTGAGAAGAATTCAAACATACACCAAAGAATATTACGAAATATTCCATGGTTTCAAAAATTAATAATTTCGCATTCGTGTCGAAATTAAGAAATTCAAGGAATTTTGAATAGACCACTAATTTTCAAAGGAACAGGAAACCTCTCAAAATAAGTTTGAAAGATTTTGGAATTCAAGGAATTTTGATGAAATCTAAATTCGATTGGTAAGTTTGAATTTCACGGATAGAAAGGGAATTCGATGGATCAGGATTTTCAACGTAGGAGGGGGTTTAAAGGCATCTTTAAAGACAAGATGAAGGAAGATCGGATCAAAGATCGGAAAGATAAAGAAGGATTTTTAATTATTATTGCTTCTCTTCTCTTTGTTACTGAGAAATTAAATCCATTGCACCAAAAATTTACGGAAATTTTTGGGAAGCAAATTTTAAAGCAAGGAAAATTTACGAAAAACTTTCCCTGTTGCGATTTTAAAAAAAAAAATTTTAAGCCCGTATTTTAGCTTCATTATTTTAATTACTTTTGTCAGGGATATGATCCCGGGCTACCTCCCGAGTAATTTTAACCCGACCAGTCAATGGTCAACATCTTCCAGGAGTCGGGGATCTGAGCGATTCCCGAGTCCAGCACTCAGGAAAGCCCTCCCGATCACCGGCTCTCGAACGGTCGCCAGGCTGTCATTTATCTCCATAATACGGCAGTTATCAGCGCTGTAATCTTGGGAGTTATTGTCCACGAACCGACCGTTTATCCTTTTAATCGGTCATTAACAAGACACTTAATCACCATTTATAACCCTCGATCTCTCTCATATAAAGGGATCGGAGGGAGCCTGAAAGGGCAAGTTTGGAGACAGACCTTTTTACACGCTTTAGGCTACTTCACGCCTGAAAGTTCATACTCCACACACAGGACTAAGGTTATTATCCTCCGGGAGGCCCGAACCTATCTAAAAGATTCTGTCTCTGTCTCTTTGTGTGAGATAACCATCAAGTTTCGTCCACAACTCTACCCTTAGCCTAATCAAATCCGTACTGCGGGTAATCCCGTGTACACTGTCGCTTGGTACATAACGACAGTTGGCGCGCTAGGTAGGGGAGCAGGTTGTGTTTTCTAACTGCTTGATGGCTGTTATTTGCAAGGTTAGTACCCAGGTTCCTGTTGGTGCTATGGTCACCTTCGGAAGTTTAACTTTCGTTGGTGACTGCATGCGCCAACTGGTGCTGATTGCAGCTGCCCCGTTGAGGGCAAAAGCTTCACGCACTCTAGCGGTGTGTTCATCGGTTCCTAGGATGTGTGAGCGCTCAGCTCCATCTAGGACAATCGCCATGGTCCCCCGGACGTCCGACTCGCCCGCCGACTACGTTATTTTTGCTGGTCTCGAAGGGCGCACGGTCCAGCGACGTCAATTCACTAAGGTCGTCCCCAAGCGACCTCGCCACCAGGCTGTGCCGGTCAAGACGGCGTCTTCACCAAACATCGTCATGATGATGATGGGGGCTATCTCCGACGATGAGCCCTCCAACTCCGCCGAGTCTAGTACTCACCGGTGTAATCGTCGCGAGCGCAATGTTGCTCGATCAGAACGCCGTGCGAGAGCCCGTGCAGCGGCCGGGACCTCACGACAAGGCGCCTATGACGCCTACACCATGAATTTCGAGGGTCATGCCGTGTACCGCACGCCGACCACAAATCTTCTCGCCATCGAGAGGGCCCTAGCTGCCCTTCCCGATTCACTCGAGCTTCAGAGGGCTTGGGAGATGACCCAGGCTGCCGCTGCTCAAATTGTTGAGGTGGCGCCACCTGCAAGGTCACAAATGTCAAGGCCATCTCCACGACCGAGGCGTTCGCCGGTTAGATCTCGGTCTCCAGACCGTAGATCATCGTCTCGACCGCCCCGGTGGTCTGAACGTTCACCGGCCAGATCACGGTCTCTGGACCGTAGATCGCCTCCCCGATCGCCCCGGTGGTCGACACGTTCGCGTCCAAGCGAGCGTCATGGGAGTTCTTACTCGGGCGATGCCCGGGACTACATCAACCAAGCGCGGGATGCGCGTAACACCATTTCTCGCCGTCGTGGAGAACGCGAGCGCCGTGAGCTCCGTCATCAGGATCAATTCGACCGGAGTTATGGTACGCTAGGGGTTAGTCGACCCGACACCGACATTTCGCGCCATGATGGCTTTCCAGCCTTCTCCGAGCTCCTTCGTCGAGTGGTAAGGCCACGCAACTTCCACCCGACGGGAGTTGTGCCATATGACGGCAAGACCGACCCTTTCCAATGGCTGCGGCTGTACTACACGTCCATTCGCGCAGCCGGGGAGACTAAGATGTCATGGCTAACTACCTCCCCGTAGTGTTGTTATCGGCCACCATCAGTTGGCTGGCCGGACTCCCGGAGAACTCTATTAACTCCTGGGGAGAGTTGTGCTATGTCTTCATCGCCAACTACCAAGGAACTTGGCAAAGGCTGGCCTCTCGGTACGACCTATGCCAAGTACGCCAAAGAGACAACAAGTCCCTGAGGGACTACACCCGTCACTTCTCCGAACGCCGGAACACCGTCGCCAGCATCTCCAATGCGACGTGATGTCCATCTTTCAAGATGGCTTGCGGAAGCCTTCGGAGTTGTTCCGCCATCTGGTGATAAAAGAGCCATCAGATCCCGGCGAGATGATGACCATCGCTGAACAATTCACCAGTGCCGAGGACGCCGAGCGGGAGCAGCTGCACCCAAAAGCTCAAGAGTCCGAGAAGGAGAAGGTGAAGAAGAAAAAGGATCATCGCCGTTCGCCTTCATGTGAAAATCGCGACAAGCCCTAGTCTTCTTCCCGTCATAGAAACAAAAAGAGGAAGGGTAAAGAGATCATGGCTACCGAGAAAAACTCGAGACCGAAAGGTCGAGAGAACTCGGCATTGCAGGAAGTATTAGACAAACCCTGTATTATTCATCCTAACAGCAACCACACCACCCGCCGATGTTACCAGTTGTAGAACCAGATGAAGAACGAGGGGGATCTCCCCAGCAAGACAAGCGTCGCCGGGATAATAAAAAGAAGAAGTCCAAGAAGGACGATGAAGACGCCGAAGCATCTCCGGCGGAAAACGACTTTCAGGAGCCTGCACGGACGGTCTCCATGATTTTTGGTGGAGCGATCGCCTCCGAATTCAAGCGCAAACAAAAGCTGCTGACCCGCCACGTCAACGCCATCAGCACTAAGCCAACTGAGCGCTTACGGTGGTCGGAGGTCCTGATCTCCTTCAGCCATGATGATCAGTGGACGGATGTCCCCAAGCCGGGACAATTCCCACTGGTTGTCGACCCGGTCATCCTCAAAGTGGACCTCAAAAGGGTGTTGATCGACGGTGGTAGTGGCCTTGATGTTCTGTTTAAAGGAACATTGGCTGCACTCGGCATTGACAAATCTGCTCTCCAAAAGACGGACACACCCTTTTACGGGATTGTCCCCGGGAAGGCCGCCATTCTACTCGGCACCCTCACCCTGCCGGTGACATTCGGCTCTCGAGACAATTACAGGACCGAGCACGTGAAGTTCTATGTCGTCAACTTTGAGACCGCTTATCATGCCATGCTTGGGCGGTCATCCCTTGCCAAATTCATGGCAGTACCCCACTACGCATATCTGGTCCTAAAAATTCCTGGACCAGGTGGGGCCTTTTCTATAAAGGGGGATGTTGCCACCTCGCACGCATGTGAGCGTGACATCCTTGCCTTGGGTGAGGCCACGGACATCTCTGTCCGGATGGAGGAAACCGTCCAGGCGGCCAAGACGACGCCGTCCACAAACATGGAGCTCCCGACATCAACGCCATCTACATCAAGCTTGACGCCCTTGCCGGCTGAGTATAAAAGTATTCAGCTTTTGGACATCGACCACTCCAAGACGGCGCTGATAAGGATAACATTAGATCCTAAATAGAAAAGCGCGTTCATCAGCTTCCTTTGCTCCAACACTGATATATTCGCCTGGTAGCCATCCGACATGCCTGGCGTACCTCGGGAGCTGATCGAGCATGAACTCCATGTTTACCCGACCGCCAAGCCGGTCAAGAAGAAGATGCGCCGATTTGCTCAAGATCGCAAGGAGGCCATCAAAGAAGAAGTCACCCGCCTGTTAGCGGCAGGGTTTATAAAAGAGATGTATTGTCTCGACTGGGTAGCCAACCCAGTCTTTGTAAAAAAGAAGAATGGGAAATGGAGAATGTGCATTCACTACACCAATCTCAACAAGCGATGCCCTAAAGATCCATTCCCACTGCCGCACATCGACCAAGTGGTTGATTCCACTGCTGGTAGTTCTCTCCTATGCTTCCTGGATTGCTACTCGGGTTATCATCAGATCAGCCTGAAGGAAGAAGATCAAGAGAAGACATCGTTCATCACCCCATTCGGCGCATATTGCTACACGTCAATGCCTTTTGGGCTGAAGAACGCGGGAGCTACATACCAACGTGCTATTCAGCGTTGCCTGGCTGATCAGATCGGCCGTAATGTTGAAGCTTATGTGGATGATGTCATCATCAAATCCAGAAGGCCAAAAGATCTTATTACCGACCTCCAAGAGACTGTAGACAACCTTCACAAGTTCCGATGGCGGCTTAACCCAGAAAAATGTGTGTTCGGGGTCCAACTGGAAAGCTGCTCGGGTTCATTGTCAGCAGTCGGGGAATTGAAGCAAATCCAGAAAAGATTTCTGCAATATTGAACATGGCCGCCCAACAGCGTTAAGCATATTCAGCGCCTTATAGGCTGCATGACCTCATTCGATCGGCTCATTTCCCAATTGGATGAGCGCGGGATGCCTTTCTTCAAGTTGCTGAAAAAACAAGACGATTTTACGTGAACGCTAGAGGCCGATCAGGCATTCGCCGACCTCAAGAAGTTTTTATCTTCTCCGCCGACCCTGGTTGCGCCGACCTCTGGTGAAACACTCCTCCTCTACATCACCGCCATGACCCGCGTGGTCAGCACTGCCATGGTTGTTGAGCGCTTCGAGGAAGGACATGGCTATCCGGTTCAAAGACCTGTATATTTCATATCTGAGGTGCTTGGACCTTCCAAAGTCCGGTATCCTCAGGTCCAGAAGCTCCTATACGCCGTCCTTATCACTGCCCGAAAGCTCAAGCATTATTTCCAGGCCCATTTGGTGGAGGTTATCACAGAATTTCCACTCGGCGATATTCTCTAGAACAAGGATGTGACTGGTTGGATCATGAAGTGGTGCCATCGAGCTTGGTGAGTACACCCTTGATTTCAAGCCCCGCACCACCGTCAAATCTCAATCCCTCGCCAACTTCATTGCTGAGTGGACCGAAATACAACTCCCACCGGTCGCCGAATTTCAAGAACATTGGATCATGTACTTCGACGGCTCACTCAGCATTGATGGAGCAGGAATTCTTCTCATATCTCCTCAAGGTGAAAAATTGAAATATGTTCTTCGACTATTATTTATGGCGTCTAATAATACAGTCGAGTATGAGGCACTCCTCAATGGTTTGCGCATCGCTATTTCCCTTGGGGTTCAAAGATTAATGGTATATAGAGATTCCAAACTAGTTATCAGCCAAGTCAATAAAGATTGGTCTTGCGCCAGTGAGAAGATGGATGCTTACTGCTAGGAGATTCGCAAGTTAGAAGGAAAGTTTAGTGGCCTTGAGTTCCATCATGTCCCCCAGGACGAGAACTCGGCTGCTGACTTCTTGGCTAAACTCGGCTCGTCAAGAGCCCCTATGCCAAGTGGTATTTTTCTCTAAGAACTCCCAAAGCCATCAATTAAAGTTGATGAAATTCAACCTTCAGAGGCCGATCGAGCTCCATCTATCCTGGTCATTACTGATATTAAAGAAGATTGGCGACAACCATTTATTGATTTCATCCTCACTACCAAGGCTCCTGAAGATAAAGATGCAGCCATTCGCCTTTTCAGAAGAAGCAAGCAGTATGTCGTGGTGGGATCTGAGTTATATAAAAGAGCAACTTCAACCCGAGTACTAATGAAGTGTGTTAGCAAAAAAGAAGGTTTAGAAATCCTCAAAGAGATACACTCAGGCATTTGTGGGAATCATGCTGACGCTCGGACGTTGGTCGGCAAGGCCTTCAGGTCAGGTTTTTACTGGCCGACTGCTAATGAAGATGCCAAGCTACTAGTTCGTAGCTGCCAAGGCTGTCAATTCTTTGCCAAGTAGCATCATCTCTCTGCTCAAGCTCTCCAAACCATCCCGGCTTCATGGCCGTTTGCATGTTGGGGGCTTGATATGGTAGGACCTTTTCCAAAGGCATTCCAGGGTTATGACCGCCTGCTAGTTGCTATTAACAAATTCACTAAGTGGATTGAAGTGATGCCCTTAAGGACAAGCACCACCAAAAAAGCCGCAGAGTTCATTCAAGGCATAATATACCGATATGGTGTCCCTCATCAGATTATCACAGATCTTTGGACTCAATTTACTGGTAATGATTTTTGGGAATTTTGCGAAGACTGGTGTATTGAAGTCAAATATGCTTCTGTTGCACATCCAAGAGCAAATGGACAGGTCGAGCGGGCTAATGGCATGATACTTCAAGGACTGAAAGCCTTGGAAATTGCATTGGTCCCATCGAAACTATCAAATCTGACACACGTCACCCTGTGCAAGCAGACGTCTTTTCGCTAGATGGGGACCACTAGCACTCCATTGCGTCGGACTGCTCCAACTGACACCTTTTCACCAAAGACCACTTGATAGACCTATCTGCCCCTATATACAAGTCGATTTCATCGGACGCCAATACAGCGATTGCACGGATTTGAAATATTTTTGAGACTGGAGCTTATTTTATTCAAGAAACTCTAGCCTCGGGGGCTGCACCCGACAGGTGCACCTGAGCAGTGCACTGACCGAGAGAAGTTCATCAAGATCAAAATATTGAAGCCCTTTCTGACTGCTCAACTACATCTGCGCGTCACAAAAAACTCGAGTGTTACTATCGGGGATATGATCCCGGGCTACCTCCCGAGTGGTTTTAACCTGACCAGTCAACAGTCAACATCCTCCAGGAGGCCAGTGGTCGGGGATTTGAGGGATTCCCTAGTTCAGCACTTGGGAAAACCCTCCCGATCACCGGCACTCGGATGGCCGCCAGGCTATCATTTATCTCCATAATACGGCAGTTATCAGCGCTGTTATCTTGGGAGTTATTGTCCACGAACCGACCGTTTATCCTTTTAATCGGTCATTAACAGGGCACTTAATCACCATTTGTAACCCCCGATCTCTCTCATATAAAGGGATCGGAGGGAGCCTAAAAGGGCAAGTTTGGAGACAGGCGTTTTTACATGCTTTAGGCTACTTCACGCCTAAAAGTTCATACTCCACACATAGGACTAGGATTATTATCTTTCGGGAGGCTCGAACCTGTCTAAAAGATTCTGTCTCTGTCTCTTTGTGTGAGATAACCATCAAGTTTTGTCCACAACTCTCCCCTTAGCATAATCAAATCTGTGCTGTGGGTAACCCCGTGTATACTGTCGCTTCATACACAACGACAACTTTGATCTTAATAAATTCTAGAAATTGATTTATTATAACTTGTTTATTTACCGAAAATTCAGTCTGTGATAGTATTGATCCACGATTCATCAGTTAGAGCATGAGAAATATCTTTGGGTTCAAAAGAAGCAATAAAAGCTGAATGAACATGAGTCACGAGACGCAAACCTAGAATGAGTGACACGCTCATAGAGATTACCAATAATTTATTCTGGAGGATGTTGACGTTGAATGTGCAAAGGAGCAGAAACATCTTGAGAAGTGTCTTATAAAACATCTTCTAGAGACGAATTGATCTCTCGAGGAACATTCGAAGTTGCTAAGACTTCATTTCCTTGTGGTCGGTATTGCTCCTCGACTGCCTCTAAGTGCTGGTCGGACCTGACCTGGACGTTGGCCAGACCGCCAACAGCATCAACGTCTTCGTCATCACTTTCTTCAACAAAGATGCTCTCATCCTCCCCCTGAGCCTGTGCACCTGTACCTGTAATATCGGGTCTAGTACTAGTACTAGCCTCATCAAAACTAACTTCACAAGTCTCCATAATTTTGTTAGTTTCTAGCATAAGTACACGATATCCTCGAGAATAAGCAGGGTAACCAAGAAAAATGCTATCTTGAGATCTTGCTTCAAATTTATCCAAATTTCTAGATTTCAACACAAAGCATTTGCACTCAAAAACTCTCAAGTGAGAAACACTAGGTCTATGTCCAAAACGAAGCTCATAAGAAGTTTTGCACAGCTTTGATCGCAAAAAAACTCTATTTAAAATATAGCAAGTTACAGAAATTGCTTCAGCCCAAAACTTCCTAGCAGTCTGATATTCATCAAGCATAGTCCTAGCCATCTCAACCAAAGTTCTATTCTTTCTTTCAACAACACAATTTTGTTGTGGAACTCTTAGCGAGGAAAACTAATATTCAATGCCTTTTTCAACGCAAAAGTACTTAAAAGATGAATTATTAAATTCAGTACCATTGTCACTTCTAATTGCTCGAAGTGCTCTCGAGATTGCAACAGAAAGTCTAAGAAGTAAGTTTCAAAAAAGACCAAAATATTCATCCTTAGATGCCATAAAAAAACCAAAGAGTATCGAGAGAAATCATTAACAATGATAAGAACATACCACTTTCCCCAATAGATTGAATTCTAGCAGGTCCAATAGTATCCATGTGCAAAAGTTAACCAGGTGCAGTTGTCATAACCAAGGTAATAGAAGCATATGAGCTAGAAACCATTTTAGCATGACGACAAGAAGAGCAAACCAAATCACCAACATCTTTAAATTTTGGTAAACCATGAATAAGATCCAAACCACTAACACGAGTGAGATGATCAAATAAGATCCAAACCACTAACACGAGTGAGATGATCAAAATGAACATGGCCAAGTCTATGATGCTAGAAGAATAAATCTTTAGAATCATTGGCAACTAGATATTTAATCTTAGAAGATGAAGGTGAATCAAAATCAGCTTTAAAAACTCTTCCAAAACATGAAATCTCAAACACAAGATCACGGGAGGCATCAAGAACTTTACAACCAGATTTTTTAAAACACACCTTGACTGTATTTTAGAATGTCAACAAGAGCTACATCTTTGAACATAAATTTATCGCTCACCTTGACTGTACCTTTTGCAATGAGGACGCTAGTAGAAGCATCCCCAAAAGGCACTGATTTAGACCAGGATGCACGTGTGAGGGAGGAGAACCAATTTTTATCACTAGATATATAGCATGAACATCTGGAGTCTACTGGCCATATGTTCTCCTTCCTCGCTTTCAAGGCCTACACATGAGAAGATGTCGAGGTCTCAGTACTGGGGTTAGTTAAAAGAAATTATGGAATCCAGCACTAAGACACCAGACCAGAAACACCAGCAGGCAAAAATCCTCAAGCAAAACCAGTATCACTTTTACCTCTTACCAAAACATGGCGTTGTCGGTCAACCCATCGATTAACCCTTGATCCAACCACCAAAAAAGGTTGGCCTGACCGTCTCAAATGTTGTGGCCCGAGTGCTCTACTCGATTCCACTAACGACCGTTGCCACTTATGTTTAGCAAATGATTTTTTCCTATTCTTTTTCTATTGTCTTGCAAGTCTAAAATAGAACTGAACCAAATGTCCATCTTTTTCACAATGTGTACAATTATACTTCACCGGTTTAGGTGTTTTAGATGTAGAAGCAATTGCACTTGATGTTGCTAAGATTGATAAGGTTCCAACAGATTTAAAAACCATTTGCTTTGGTTCTAGTTTAATCTCAATCTTACCTCTTTGAATAACCTTCATTGCAGTAGGTTGATGAGAAGTAAAATAAGCACGAGCATCAAAATCTAGTCAACTATGATTTGTGCTTACTTTATATATATCCAATAACATGTTGAGGTTCTTATTTCTAGTTGAAAAGCGTTGCAACGATCTTTGCAGATAATCAACTTCTTTTGTCAAAGCAACATAATTTTTACAAACATCAGCAATGCTCTTTTGTTTACGACAATTTGAACAAGATAATGTTTCATGAGTAAGCAAGTTATTTTGCAAAAGTTCAACTCTACTATAAGCATCTTTTAGTTTCAATTCAAGCAATGAGCATTTTGAACAAGAAATTGAGTTACGTTTCACAATGGTTGAGCTCTTCATATTCTTAAGTTATTTGAGTTTTCTAAAATATAAAGCATTTACCAAGGAACTAGCATACAAAGCAACTTTCATCTTTTTCAGATGGTTCTTGGTAACAAAAAGTTCATCAACAACTCGAGAAAACATGGTGGTACCAATAGCAAAACAAGATTCATTCTTGACAATTTTATTATTAAGCTTATAAAGAGTAGAAGCATGAACATCTCTCAAAGCAACAATTTTAGATTGTAAAGCATCACATGATTTGCATGAATCATCATCAGGAATAAAAGACTTGAGCCTATCAATTTTAGAATTGAGTAATTCAACAATAAATTCATGTTTCTTAGCTTTCTTATTGCATTTTCTTAATTTATTATCAAGACAAACAACAACACAAGCTAAATCATCATAGAAGGCTTTACCTCATTTTCGTCGCTGACGAGTTCATCCTCGTTTGATCCTACAATGTCACATGCCATCAGGCATATTCCAGTGAGATCATTCTTTTTTTCTTTGCCTTCGTCTTCACTTCCATCGCTTATGTCAACTTGATCAAAAGCTGCAAGGACTCGATGCACCATCTTCTTGTAGTTATGGTTCTTCATCTTACTTTCTTTGGATGATCGCTTGCTGTCCTCCTTGTCTTCTTTTGAGGATTTCTTGAGCTTAGGACAGTTGACATGAATATGGTTTGTCTCACCACATTCAAAGCACCGAACAGGACCGCCTCTTCTTCTGTTTCTCACATTGTTTAAAGCTTTAGTAACTTTCATAGAAAGCAACGCCAAGTCCTCCTCTGCAAACTACTCAAATTATTCATCAGACAGGGCATTTAAAGCAGATAAAGAAACATTCGAAGATAATACAAAAGAAGAAGACTTATTTGAAGGCGAAGAAACCAAAGTCATTGAATTGGAAGAAATCTTGCGTGAAAATACATTTAATTCATGAGTTTTCAATTTTGAATAAAGAGCATCCAAAGTGAGAGTAGTCATATCCACCGACTC
This sequence comes from Zizania latifolia, assembly GCA_000418225.1. Classification (NCBI taxonomy): domain Eukaryota; kingdom Viridiplantae; phylum Streptophyta; class Magnoliopsida; order Poales; family Poaceae; genus Zizania; species Zizania latifolia. Next base: position 248,933 of record KE372966.1, on the reverse strand, counting down.
TTGAATTGAAGTAACTTTCATCTAACAAACTGACATATCAAGTCCATTTAGCAAATGTCTAGCAATTTCAAAATCAATATAATTAATAGCATATGAAGAATCAACTGAACGAAGATTGCTAAGAATTTTGTTAAAGCGAGCAAAATATTCATCCAAGGTTTCATCGAGTTTCATCTCAAATTTCATGTACTCCTTTTTGTACACGTCTTTACGCACTTCCTTGATTGTGGAGGAGCCTTGATGATAGGCACAAAGAGAATTCCACATCTCATGCGCAGAAGAAAAATGAGAAATACGATCAAAATCAGAACGCCCAATACCATTGATAATCAAGTTTTGAGCTTTGCAATTTGCTTCAAAAGCAGCCTTATTAGTGTCATTAACTTGATTATCAGAAGGTGGATCATATGGTTTAGAAACCTTTTCCTAAATATCAAAACCCTGTGACATGATATAAGCCCCCATCTTTGTTTTCCAAAACTAAAAATCAATTCCATAAAAAATATAAGACATAGTTAAAACCTCTCGGATGCCATGGTGATTATTTAGATTAGTTAAGATCAAAACAAAACAAAAACTAAGCTCTGATACCAATTGTAAGATTGAAATGCACTAACCACAGCAACCAGAGGGGGGTGAGTGGTTGCAGTACCCTAAAAACAACCCCAAAAACAAAATTAGAAAGCTAATTTCCGACCAATCAGCAAAATCCTTCCAGAGGACTCAAGAAAATTCCTGAGGGGTTCTCGAATTTCCTGAAGGCTAACTCTCAAGGGCTGAATTTCCTCGAGAACCAAGTGCTGAGTACCCGACTAGAGTACTCGACAACTTGACCAAAGTGCTTGACCACTCAAACCAATCAAAACTATTTTATTCAACATCAAACCAATTTGTTCATTACTTATGAATGATTATACACATGATCTCACAATCTCTCCCTTGATGAACACATTGGCAACACCATTAAAAAGCATGAAGAAATTTTTGATTTTCGAAAGCACAAGCACAAGTTTTTCTCCCCCAAAGGTTTTCCAAAGAATGATAAATAAAACTCCCTCGAAAATTGATTGCAAAAGACAATAATTTCATCAAAAACCAATTTCTCCTCGGGGAGGAGTTGAGGCTCAGAACGATCGAGGATGTCATGCGGGACGCTCGGGCTAGGGGATGTGGCACGTGAAGATGAGGTTTCCATATGGCATACGCGGGATGTGTGTAGATATGGACAGGAAGCAAATTTGGAAGAAGTTAGGATTTGTTGGATTCATAAGAGATATGGATTCTTAGTTGGATTAGGATTCCAAAAGTTATTAATTCCGTGGCTCATGGTGGCAGCCATGAGGGACTATAAAAAGACAAGAGGGGAGAGCAAAACAGATGTACGAGGAACAAGAGAAAAATTAGGGTTTAGCCTTTTGCTCTCCATCTAGGGTTTTGTTCTTGATTTGGTGAGGGGTGTTTTGGATTCACCTTATAAACACTCTTATGCAATAAAGATTCATCTTCAAGCATCAAGGAGTGTGGTATCACGTTCTTTCTTCTTAATGTTCGACGATTTGCATCGTTTTGGCATATTCTCTGATTTCACTTTAACTTGCGATTTAATTCGAATTGATTCAACCAAAACCTTGCTAGGACATTAAGAGAGAGATTTGAAAAGTTTTATTGGTTAATTCCTCGTATTTTAGGAGTAATTAAGGTTTTTATTTTTGGATCGGATCTGGTCTGTTTTTACACTACTGCAAATCTCGGGGATCATAACTTTTGATTAGAACTCAGATTTGAGTGAAATCTCTTAGAAAAGTTTAGTATTAAAGTCTAGTTTCTTGTGTTAAAATTTTAGAACAATCCAAGTTACGGTTTTAAAGTTAAGCTCCTTTTTTACCGTAGCTTGGTCAGGCTATTTTCTACCCTCGGGAAGCGCTCGGGAGTGCTCTCGGGTAATTTGCTGACCTCTCGAGAAAGCCCTCAAGAAATTCGAGAACCCTCAGGAATTTTCTTGAGTCCTCGAGAATTTTAGTCTGGTTGGGGATTTTGCTGATTGGTCAGGAATTAGCTTTCTGATTTTATTTTTGGGGTACTGCAACCATTCACCCCCTCTAGTTATCGTGGTTAGTGCATTTCGATCTTACACAACCGATGACGCCACCAATCCAATCAATGACGCTGATGCCGACGTGAAGCAGAATAATAACGCCTCTACTGGTATCCATACATCTAGGGTGAGAATACAGGCCGATGGTGTACTAGCACTCAGGCGGCCGGTAAGATGGTTAGGCTCTTGAGAGGTGGTGGCTAGGGTTTGCTCTAGGTGGCTAACAACTTAGCACGAGAAACGCATCAACATGTGAATGAAAGGCATCGCTTCCCTATGCCCTACACCCTCATATATATAGACATCCTAGATTGGGGCCACCTGGGCGTAACCAGGATTCTACTCGGATCCCTATCTTATCTATTTGGATCTCCATCTAAACCCGCTTAGATCTTTATCCAAACCGAGCCCAATTCGAAACCTATTCGAATCTAGTGTTTCAACCCTTTAAGCATGTGACCCTGTAGATTCACGTATAGCTTGGTTAATGTATGAAAACTTCTTTCCATACTCCATTAATAGCAGCCTCTAACAAAGCATATTAACCCAAATATACATAAATATCATATCGGCTAAATCTTGTAATGTTCCATATGTACATGTCCCTTTGCCTCACGATATTAATCGAGCATAAGATGAGATTTGTACCATCCTATCAATAGCTCGATCCTCTATCGATCTAAGTATTGGATTATAACATATGATTAACTCTTTAATCACCTCGACGTAGCCATGCATCGAGGGGCCTATAGATATCTCTCCTATTAAGGAGGGCCAAATCCTATCTTGATCACTCACATCCCACTACATGTTTCATGACAGACTCGATGACTACTTTTATAACTACCTAGTTATGGAATAGCGTTTGGTAGTCCCAAAGTAAGCCTCTACGCATGTTGGAAACCATAGAGATCTCAGGTCTAAGGACTTTACATAAACACTACTGAGATCAACTGATGACACTTGGAATCTCAACGGTGCCTCATAGTGGGTCTATCCAATATATGTTCTCTAACATACATACATGTTATTGAGTTGGTATCTCCATACCCATGACCCATGAGACATGATCATCAATCAATACACATGTCAATCTCAGTCATATCTGTTCTACATATAGCTTATATCCGATCAGGGATCACTTAGAAATAGTCACATTATGAGTCTCATGAATAAATCACGTATTTGTTGATCCATAATGAGGAGCCATGGTGTGTACCATGGGGATGATGAGTGGTTGTCAACGAGGGATGAAGAAGAAGAAGAGAAGACTTGACCGTGACGGAGTTCGCGTGCGACTCAGGTACACGGATGGACGCTGGTCGGACAGAGGGGTCGCGAGGGCGTGCCAGTCCAATCCGGGTGCA
>KE372966.1:230395-245461 GCA_000418225.1 Zizania latifolia | reverse complement strand
GAACTTCCGATTTGGACCTTCTGTCCAGAATTTTATTTTCCGCTGATTTTCTGTTTTGCGCCCATTCACCCCCCTCTGGTCGCTAGATTCGGTCCTACACATAATGATAATCTATTTCAAGGAACACTAACTTTATTTCATAAACATAGTATGCCACATACAACATCTAACTCGTGTTAGTTTTTTGGATCTTATTCGTGGCTTACCGAAACATAAAGGTATTGGTGATTTGGTTTGCTCTTCTTGTAGTCATGCCAAAATGGTATCTTGCTCACATGCTCCCATTACCATGGTTATGACAAATGCACCTGGTCAACTTTTCTACATGGCTACTGTTGGACCAGCCATAGTTCAATCTGTTGGGAAAAGTGGTATGTTCTTTATGGCATCTAAGGATGAAGCTTTTGGTCTTTTTTAAAACTTGGTTCTTAGATTATGTGTTGAACCCACTGGAACACTTAGAGCAATTAGAAGCGATAATGGTACTGAATTTAAGAATTCATCTTTTGAGTACTTTTGTGCTCAAAAAGGCATTGAAACATCAATTTTCCTCACCGAGAGTCCCACAACAGAATGGTGTTGTTGAAAAAAAGAATGGAACTTTGGTTAAGATGGTTAGGACTATGCTAGATGAACATCAGATTCCTAGGAAGTTTTGGCCTGAAGCAATTTCTGTAACTTGCTATATTTCAAACAGAGTTTTCTTACAATCAAAGTTACGCAAAACTTCTTATGAGCTTTGTTTTGGTCATAGACCTAGTGTTTCTCACTTGAGAGTTTTTGGGTGCAAATGTTTTGTGTTGAAATTTAGAAATTTAGATAAATTTAAAGCAAGATCTTAAGATGGCATTTTTCTTGGTTATCTCGCTCATACTTGTGGCTACCGTATACTTGTGCTAGAAACTAACAAGATTGTGGAGACTTGTGAAGTCACTTTTGATGAGGCTAGCCCTGGTACTAGACCCGATATTATAGGTATAGGTGCACAGATTTAGAGGAAGGATGAGAGCATCTTTATAGAAGAAAGTGATGATGAAGGTGATGATGTGGCTGGCGATCAGACCAACATCTAGATCATGTCTGACCAGCATTTAGAGGAAGTTGGGGAGCAATATCAACCACAAGGAGATGATGTTTCTGCAACTTCTAATGTTCCACAAGAGATCACTTCGTCTCTAGAAGATGTTGTACAAGACACTTCTCAAGATGTTTCTGCTCCTTTCTATATTTAACGTCAACACCCTCCTGAACAAATAATTAGTAATCTATATGAGCATGTAAATCGTTCCAGGTTTATTTCTCATGACTCTCATACTCATTTAGCTTTCGTTGCTTCTTTTGAACCTAAAGATATTTCTTATGCTCTAACTGATGAATCGTGGATCAATACCATGCATGAGAAACTTGAAAACTTTGAACGCAATAAAGTCTGGATTTTTGGTTGAACCTCCTCAAGGACATAGCATTATTGGAACTAAATGGTTTTTCTGAAATAAACAGAATGAGGATAGTATAATTGTTAGAAACAAAGCTAAGATTGTTGCTCAACGATTTACTCAGGTGGAAGGTTTACATTTTTATGAAACTTTTGCTCCTATTGCTAGAATTGAAGCCATGAGACTCTTTTTAGCTTTTGCTGCATCTAAAAGTTTTAGACTGTATCAAATGGGTATTAAAAGTGCTTTTCTCAATGGTTTCATTAATGAGGAAGTTTATGTTAAACAATCAGCTGGTTTTGAAAATCCAAAGTTCTCGAGTCATGTTTTTAAGTTGTCTAAAGCTTTATATGGTTTAAAACAAGCACCCAGAGCATGATATGATAGATTTAAACTTTTCTGCTTAAAAAAGGTTTTGCTATGAGAAAAGTAGATAAAACTTTGTTTCTTTTTAAGTAAGGAAATGATTAACTTTTTATTCAGATTTATGTGGATGATATTAACTTTGGTTGTTCATCTCACTCTTTGGTTTCTATGTTTTCTGAGACTATGTGCAGAGAGTTTGAGATGAGTAAGATGGACGAGCTGACATACTTTTTAGGACTACAAATCAAGCAAACAAAAGAATGCAGTTTTGTTCATCAGAGTAAGTACACCAATGATATTCTTTGGTGTTTTGACATGAAAAATTGCAAGCCAATTTCAACACCGATGGAAGCTACTTTCACTTTTGATCCTGATGAGGATGGTGAGCCTGTTGATCAAAAAGAATATCGTAGCATGATCGGATCACTTTTATATCTCACTGTATCGAAGCCAGCCAATCTATTTTCTGTTTGTTTGTGGGCTCGGTTTCAAGTTTGTCCTCGTGCTTCACATCTTTAAGCTGTCAAACGTATACTTAGGTATCTTAAGTTTACTCAAGAATTTGGCATAAGGTACTCTACTTCTTCTAGTGTTAGCTTAAGAGCTTTTTCTGATGATGATTTTGAAGGTTATAGAATTGATAGAAAGAGTACTAGTGATACATATAATTTCTTGGGAGCATCACTTATCGCTTGGTCATCCAGAAAATAATCTTTAGTTGCACAATCCACTGCCGAAGCTGAATATGTAGCTACTGCTAGTTGTTGCTCATAAGTTCTTTAGCTTATTTCTACACTCAAGAATTATGAGATTAACTGTGATCGTGTTCTACTTTATTGTGATAACACAAGTGCTATAAATATTGCTAAGAACCCAGTGCAACACTCTAGAACAAAGTATATTGATATTCGATATATTTTCTTAGAGATCATGTGGAGAAAGGTGTTGTGCTTCTTTTTATTGACACTAAGTTACAGTTGGCAGACATTTTCACTAAACCTTTTGATTCTTCTCGCTTTCCCTTTCTTCGTGGAGAGTTGAACATTGTTCATCCAATGGGTTTGTTTTGATGAGGAGTTTGTTTTTTCATTTGTATCATATTGTATCCATGTTTATTTTTGTGCATTGTTTATATTCAAAATGAAAATAAAAAGAATAAAACATGGAGCTTTGATTTTTACCTTCAATTAATCCTAGTGCTTGCTAGCAATATCTTATGAAATTTATAGATCACTAGTCTTGCTATCATATCTTTTAGTCTTTTATGGACCAATGACAGTTTTTGAGGGATATGACGCATGACACATAAATTTTTAAGTGATAGACAAAGAAATATTTTGTGCTGATCTACTGGCTAGTTTGAGTTAAATATGCATATATATGTTCTAGCTGTATTTATTTCACCATAATATTGCTTTTAATTTTAGTACTAGCAGTACTATAGCTCGTGCAATGTCAAAACAATGAAATCTGAATGAAAAAATATCGAAAAGAAAGAAAGTGTGCAAAAGCACATAAAGAAAAACAAGTGTGCAAAAGCACAAAAAATTCTGCATTCATAAAAAAATATTTTGTCAAGGTCGTCTCACGAGACTGCTTATCATTGCACTTTTATATGAACTTGGAGATGATCATAGATGACCAGACCATTGAAATGGGGATTGCTTGTTTGTGCAAGAACCTTACAATAGGTCATGTGACCGAAGCTCAGGTGGCAGCATCTGTCTCTGTACAGTGGTCGTTGTGCTGAGATAGGCACTTGTGAAAATTTCATACAAAAGTTGCATATACCAAATCTAAAATTTTCAATGACTATGAATTACACTTTTAAGAACATCAAGCACTGTTTTGGTTTTGTGGACATGGTTGAATTGTGTGTGAGGTATTTCTCTTAGATTGGTCCTAGTGAATGCCAACATTATAAATCATTAAAATCATAATATCTTAGTGCTGATTTGAATTTGAGAATTATGGCTTAGTTTTATCTTGAGGCTTTTAGGCTTGATTTATAGCTGGTTGGTCTATCTATATTTCATTTGTGTTGCAAACCTTGTCACATGGGTTGCTTTAGGTACACTTCAAAGCTCTCAAATTAAGAAATCAAAAAAATGGTGTTCTCATGATAATTTCTCTCTTTTGCTTCACTTGATGAAATCATTGTCAAAGTGGGAGAAAACTTAGGGAGAAAAAAAATTGCAATCAATTTTCGAGGGAGAAATTGAATTTCTTTCTTTGTGCTTGTGCTTGTGCTTTCGAAAATCAAAAAAAATTGTGCTTTTTAATGGTGTTGCCAATTTGTTCATCAAGAGGGAGATTGTGAGATCATGTGTATGATATGTGATGAACAAATTGGTTTGATGTTGATATATGATGAATAAACTAGTTTTTATTGTTCTCTGATCAGGTACTCTGCTCGAGAGTCTGCACTCGGAAGTTTAGCACTCGGGAAATTCAGCCCTCGAGAAAATTCAGCACCCAGGAGAATTCAGCACTTAGGATTTTGGATCACTCGGATTTTTGATGTTCGAGTTGGATCATATGCTTTAAATTGTTTATTCAATAAATACACTTTGTTTATGATTGAATGGACTGATTGAGTTAAGTTAGAAAGAACATGTACTCGGGAAAAGAGTTTCTTGGTTTGTTCATGTGTAGGTATTGCTTAACGGTGAGTCGTGGTCGATGACGGGATCGGAGCTAGGCTCGGAAGGGAGTTGAGGTTCAGAACGATCGAAGAAGTCATGTGGGATGCTTGGGCTAGACAATACTACACATGAAGATGAGGTTTCCATATGACATACACAGGATGTGTGTGAATATGGAAAGAAAGGTTTTCATATGTCATACACAGGATGTTTGTGAATATGAAAAGAAAGGAGGAAAATTCAGAGGGAGTTAGGATTTGAGGATTCGTAAGAGATACGGATTCCTAAGTGGATTAGGATTCAAAAAGTTGTTAATTTCGTGGCTCTTGGTGACAGCAATGAGGGGTATATAAATAGACTAGAGTGGAGAGCAAAAAGTGAATGTGTAGGAAGAGACCGATTAAGAGAAAAATTAGGGTTTAGCCTTTTGCTCCTCCATCTAGGGTTTTGAACATGGATTTGATGAGGGGTGCTTTGGATGCACCTTGTTAGAAGTGTGGTATCGTGTTCTTTCTCCTTAATGTTCATCGGTTTGTATCGTTTTAGATTATTCTGTGATTTCTCCTTTAATTGTGATTTAATTCTAATTGATTCATCCAAAACCTTGTTAGGACATTAAGAGAGAGATCTACAAAGTTTCACTAGTTAATTCCTCGTATTTTAGGAGTAATTAATGTTTTAGTTTTCGGATCAGATCTGCTCAGTTTTTACATTATAGCAACTCTCGAGGATCATAATTTTTAATTGAGAACTTAGATTTGAGTGAAACTAGTTGGGAATGATTCATATTGAAATCTAGTTTATTATATTAAAACAACAGATCAATCCGAGTAACGGATCAAAAGTTACGCACATTTTACCATTGCTTTGTTAGGCTGTTTTTAGTCCTCAAGAAATTCAGAACTGGTCGGGGAAACTAGTCGGGAAAATTCAGACTGGTCGAGAATCTTCAGACTGGTCAGGAATTAGTTTTTTGATTTTATTTTAGTTGTCAAGTTTGGGGTACTACAACCATTCACCCCTCTCTGGTTGTCGTGGTTAATGCGTTTCGATCTTACAAAGACTATGCTAACTGAATGGTTTACGACAAATGAGCTGTTTGAAGAGGCACGTGATCTAACTTATTGTGAATTCCCTTCTAAGTACTCATGAAAACCTGATCAGAAGATTTGGAAAAAAGGACAAGAGGGACGAAAATTGGTAGATTGAGACACATCCATCCAAGCACTAGTGAACCATTTTATCTTAGGATGCTTCTAATGGTTGTAAGAGAAGCAACTTCTTATGAAGATGTGAGAACATATGAGGGGACACTCTATGTGTTAGCATTATGCCCTTAGAGTCAACATAAAGATGTTGTACGAGGCATCTATGTTTATAAAACATTGTACTATTCCTTGGATGGATCATTAAGTACGTGACTTGTTCATGAGACTAATATTGTGACTATTTCTAAATGATCCCCAATCGGTTTAAGTCATATATGGAACAGATATGCCTAAGATCAGCATGTGTATTGAATGATGATCAAGTCTCATGGGTCATGGGTATGGAGATACCAACTCAATACCATGGACATATATTAGATAGATCCGCTACGAGGCACTGTTGAGATTTGATATGTCATCAGTAGGTCTCGGTAGTGTTTTTGTAAAGTCCTTAGACCTGAGATCATCATGGTTTCCAATATACATTGTAGCTTACTTTGAGTCTACCAAACGCTACTCCATAACTGGGTAGTTATAAAAGGCATCCTCGGGTATGCTATGAAACATGTAGTGGGATGTGAGTCATTAAGATGGAATTTGCACCTCCTTTTGGGAGAGATATCTCTGGGCCCCTCGATGTAATGGATTATAGAAGTGCATGACTTTGCCGAAGTGATTAAAGAGTTAATCACAGGCTATAATCTAATATAGAGATCGAGAGAGGATCGAGCTATTGATAAGATGGCACAAATCTCACCTTCTGCTCGATCAATATCGTGAAGCAAAGGGATATGTACATGAGATACATTACAAGGTTTAGCCGATGTGATCTTTATGTATACTTGGGTTAATACGCTTTGCTAGAGGCTACTATTAACGGAGTATGGAAAGGAGTTTCCATATATTAACCAAGCTATACGTGAACTTACATGGTCACACACTTAACGGGTTAGAACATTAGATTTGAATAGGACTTGAATTGGGCTCAGTTTGGATGAAGATCCATACAAATCAGATAGAGATCCGAGTAGAGTCCTGGTTAGGCCTAGATAGACCCAAGCTAGGACGTCTATATATATAAAGGTGGAGGGCACAGGGAAGCAGAGCTTTTGATTTGCATGTAAATGCGATTCTCGTGCTAAGTTGTTAGCCACCGAGAGCAAACCCTAACCGCCACCTCTCGAGCCCAATCACCCCATCGACTGCCCAGGTGCTAGTATACCACCAGCCAGTGTTCCACCCCTAGATGTGTGGATACCAGTAGAGGCGTTGCTTTATTGCTTCGCACTAACATTGACATCATTGATCGGATCGGCGGCGTCATCGGCTTGAAGGAGAAGTCCTCGGGAGTTCCCAAAGATGGCGATCGGCTTCCCGACCACTTTGGCATGCTCGAGTTAGATCGGCTCTCTACTCCAACTCTCCTTGCGCTACACTGTGTGGCTGAGGTAATGATTTATGGTTCCTCTCTAGCAAGGCTTCCTGGTGTGCGCGGTAGAAAAGGTTTTTGATTTCAGCTAGCATAGCCTCCACGTTCCCCAATACTATGCTACATACCATGAGGCATGTCAGGCGCGCGGTCTCACTGGCGATGATGCTGAATGGGTATACCTATTTGATGAAGCTATCTTTTGGGCAACTGCATATTAGCTTAGAAATATGTTCATGATAGTGGTAGTTTACTATGATGTAGGAGATATAAGGTATTATATGATAAATATTGGAAATACATGGTAAATGATATTGCTTATAAGTTGCGTTGTGCATTGGGTCATCAGACTCGAGCCATTAATGAAGGATTTCTACAATCTGCTCTCCTCGAAGAACTGGACACTCTATTTTCTAGGAATGGCCTATCCATGACATCATACAATCTCTCAGCAGTACCACACACAGCTGAGTTAGGCAACACAAACAGATTAGTTCTAGAAGAGCTATGATACAACAGAGTTGAGCTATCTTAGAAGGCTCAAGAGATGTACAGAACTCTCAATAAAGATCAGAGGCAGATATTTGATAAAGTCAATGCTGCTATGTCAGCAAGCACAAAATGCATCTATTTCATATCTGGACATGGTGGAACAGGGAAAACCTTTTTATGGAATGCTATCATTACAAGCGTGAGATCACAAGTACAAATTGTACTTGATGTTGCATCTTCAGGTGTTGCAGCGCTGTTGTTACCAGGTGGCCACACTGCGTGTTCTCGATTCCATATTCCTCCTGATATAAATGATAGAAGCCTCTGTCACATAAAAAGAGGCACCATCATTACTGAACTAATTAGAAAGACTGCATTGATTATATGGGATGAGGCCCCTATGACTCATAGGTTTTGTTTTGAGGCACTAGACCGTTCACTCTAAGATATAGCATGTATGGATAATCCAGCAAATGAAGGAAAACCATTTGGGGGGAAACCAATCTTATGTTGAGGTGATTTCAGGCAGGTTTTACCTGTTATCGAAGGTGGGACACGGGCTGATAAAATCTCAGCCTCTTTGATCAAATTGCCTCTTTGTAGAAATGTGGAGGTTATGCATCTAAGAATTAATATGAGGCTATCCAATCTTGCTTTATCAGTTGCTGACAGACAAGATTATCTATATTTGCTAGATGGGTTCTTGACATTGGTGAAGGTCGTATACAAGCTAAGAAACGGGCTGGTGAGATTAATCGGTTTTGGATAGATATACCCGAGGACCTACTTCTTAGACCTACTAGAGACAAAATAAATGCAATGATTGATGCTATCTATTCTAAATTTCAATAAAATTATACCTTTGAAACATACCTAGCTAAAAGAGCTATTGTTTGCCCAGTAAATATAGTTGTTGATGAGATCAACAACAACATTCTGCAGAGAATACCTCTACCTACAAAGTCTTACCTTAGCTATGATACAATTGCCAACTCATCTGAACAACCACCTTACATTGATCTTTTGTACCCTACTGAGCTACTGAATTCCATTGTGCTCAATAATTTCCCTGACCATAACCTCTCTCTAAAAATAGCTGCTCGTGTTGTCCTCCTTTGTAATATTAACCAATCAGTTGGTTTATGCAATGGTACAAGACTAATTATTACCAGACTAGGTGATCATGTGCTGGAGTGTAAAGTTATCACTGGCACACATGTTGGAGATATGGTTTCTATTCCAAGAATAGTCCTCAATGGGAATAGTCCAAATTGGTCATTCATATTGAAGCGTTGTCAATTTCCACTAAGACTCTGCTATGCAATGACAATAAATAAATGCCAAGGACAGACATTAGCTTATGTTGGTGTCTATCTTAGAAACCCTGTCTTCACACATGGACAATTTTATGTTGCAGTTTCAAGAGTGACATCAAGGAAAGGGCTCAAAATCTTAATAGAAAATGAAGATGGCAGTACGGCTTTAGCTACCAAGAACATTGTCTACAAACAGATTATGTCATATATTTAATCTGCTTGAAAGCTCAAGCAATGATGCCATATTGCTTTACTACTGCTGTTGCTTAAGGTCCCAGCCATTGTACTTTTCTCTATATACCCAGCTGGAACAACGCAGATGAGCCTTATAAATAATATGTGTTATCATTATAACCCATCGAGTTCACCTTATTTACCTTCTACGTGCCTATTCCATTCACATTGTTTATCCTATTCTTTCTATATCATTGTTCTTACATTACTAAGTTTCTCTGGTTTTCACTATTATTTCACTCTTTTATATTTGTCTCCTCTTTGTGCTGCGTGTTTGTTCAAAATTTCATCATTTATATATTAATTGTACATATATTTCTAAATATTCTTGATAAGTATTTTGTACATTAACTAACGTTCACAACATTTTGTATGCAGATGCAGCATTCACTGCTAAAGGATATCACACAAGAATCACATTCATGGCATGTGCGTGCCAGGCGTTTCTCTAAGTACAACAGCGAAAATAACCCACTAGTGCTCCTCCAACTTGATTTGGTTCTAATTGATGAGGAGGTGAGCTAAATAATGCTGTTTTTAATGGCAATCTACTTTTGACTATCAAATTGTCCTAAGTATTACTCTCTCCACTTAAATCAGTAGGGTACAATGATGGATGCCCAGATAACTGGTAGACACATGCCAACATTCAAGCCAATTATGAAAGAAGATCGTATCTACTACATAACATATTTTGAAGTTGCAAATGCAAGAGCATCATATCACCTAGTTGATAGCCACATAATGGCCAGGTTCATGAAGTACACGCAGATAAAAGAAATTACCACAGTTCCAGACACATTTCCATGCTATGCATGCAAGGTCGTCTCTTTTGAAACTTTGAGAGCATGCATCGATGAGATTGCGGTCTTATCAGGTCACTATTCTCACTTATATATATTTGCCTAAACAACTTATTTTTTCCTACCTCTTAATTCTAATTAAAGTTCGTATTAGATTATTTCCTAAATAAATTCGTAAAACCTCTTATAGATAATGTTGGCATGTTGATTGTAATTTCACCTGTGTCCATGGTACGGATGAGAGGAATAGAGAAAGCAGTACGTAATGTCCAAATAATAGATGGAAGGTAATGCAATGCTCGCTGCATGGTATACATAATAATCTGCCTATATATTCTTTCTAAGACACTTCATCAATATTCAACTGCCATTACGTTTCTCTTATTATCTTGCCTTCAGTTATGCCTTAGGCATGTTTTTCCTTCCTATCTTTTTGTTCTACATATTAACCAAAGTCATATCATAGGTGTTTCAACTCAATACTACAGCTTGCCGCTCAGGTTTATGTACTGATTAGTAGAGCAAATATTTTTTCTCTTCATGTTTTTGAACATAACCAAGAACAAATAAATTTCATGCTTATAGCATATACAGTACAATCCTTTTATATGTTACTAAAGATATTCCAATATGTTCAGGGAGACCTTACCAATTTCATTATGGGGTCCACATGCCACACAATTTGATGCTGAAGGTCTTCAGGCTGAGGCTATCAAACGGCCAGTTGTTATGTTGTTCGTTGGTCTCACATCTAAAATCCATGAACATAAGCCTTTCTTAATCTTCTTGTCCTTTATTGATAATGTATTGAACAAAATTTGAGCCATTGGAGCATATTTATTTTTCCATTCATCAATTGTAATCAAACAAGTATGAGCACATAGATCGGGCTAAAACACATATGAATATGATAAGCTAACTCATGAACATGAAGAACAAGTAAATAAACAAATGAGACACATGATTTGTTTCTCGAAGTTCGGATCCACCGATCCTACATCTCCGTTGAGGGAACCCCAAAGGGCTGGGTCTCTTTCAACCCTAATCCTCACCAAGTGCTCACCACCTTATGCCTTAGTTTTTCACTAGAATTACCTCTTCCCTTACGGAGGTGAGATAGAACCTTTACAAACTTTCTCAAGCACACCACAATCCTTGGTTGCTCACGGGCGACGCCTTGCCATCTAGGAAATCTCAATCTCCAAGAGTAACAAACATAATAGATGACTTGCTTGCTATGAACTCGAGTGCTCAAAGATTGGAATGAATCTCTCTCACTCTTTTCCACAAATCTCTCAACCCAACTCACTAATCTTCATTAGATCCAACCAAATATAGAGTGGAATGAACCCTAGAGGCTTTTGAATCTTGGAGGAAATGGGGGTGTTGAGCTCTCTCTCAAAAGAGAGGAAGAGGGGTTTATATAGCAGTCACCCTTGGATCTAGCTGTTAGCCAAAAATTGCAGCGAAACCAGACCATCTGGACCTTTCCGGACGTTCCGGGCCAAAACAGAACGATATTCTCGGACAATCCGGTTTAGTCCGGAGGATCCGGACCAAAATAGAACGAAAATCTCGGACAATCCGATTAAGTCCGGATGATCCGAACCTAGAGATCCCGGATGGTCCTTTTATATCTGGATCATCTGAAATTCCTGGGAGCAGTCCAGAAAAAAGGTCATAACTTTTGACTTCGAACTCCGTTTTTGATGATCTTGGATATTTTAGAAATCTAATTCAAAGGGCTATCCAACCCAACAAAGATCAAGTCTTAAAACCCCAAGTAGAAAAGATTTTGGCTTTGGTTTTCTCTCAAGATAGCAAAGGGATATATCACTTTGAGCACCGAGACATATATAAACGCATCAACTTTGTATCCCTCTTAATGGTACGGTATTCCTATACTCAAATGCAAGTATAAAAGATTTATAACAATAGGAACACCCTCACACCATCTTGTTTCTTCAATTTTGAGAGACGACAAAGTTAAAACCATTTCATCATTGGGATTATTTACCTACATAAAACTAGTTGAACATGTTAGTCCCAAAATATTTATACCTTTGCCTTGAGCAATGTTCACTTTGAATTTTGGCTTAGTGTAGGTCAACATATGAAGTGTGAATGCTTCCATATATTCAAGTCACTCGATATCTTTTAACACATAAAATCTGAACTTGCTTTTCTCTTTATCACTTCTTGTATTCTTTGAATAAGTGATGCGGATCACCCGTATTTTCTTATGGACTTATATGGTTTATCGGTGCAAAACTTATACTTGCTCTTCACTATCACATTGGTCCTTCGGCGCTAAGCCTCTGCTTGCCCTTCACACTTGCATGGTCCCTAGTAGCCGAGTATCACTTGCCCTTCACCGTCTTGCCATAGAAAACCACTCCGTATCCTACATCTTCAATATGTTCATTTGATTCTCATTAATCAATGATATAAATTACTTTACGCTTCATGATACTCAAGTTCTTGCCAATCGTCAACTTTAGCTTGTATTTTTCATGCCCATCAATATATACATAACAAGCTTCTATGAATCATCTTCATGATTAATATTCCACTTGATTCTCAACATATAATCAATAGTATAAATCACTTTGTTCCTCACGATGCTTCACTTCTTGTCAATCAATAACTTTAGCTTGTATTTATCATATCCATCAATATATACTTAACAAGCTTCTTTCATCAAAACTTCCGGTTGAATATGACTTGAAATGCTACCAATCTTTATAATCAATATTTTACTTGTTGATTCTCAACACATAAGCAATTGACCTTTTTGCTTGATAGCAGAACTTAACATAACACACAAACTCATGAAAATAGTTAGTCCCAATATCTGTTGAAATAAATCACTAAAACTCAATATAACTCAAGGACCGAGATCTTTCAGTAACTTTTTCTAAATGATCCTAGATCAGATATAGGTCATATATGGACAGATATGACTGAGATTGGTATGTGTATTGATTGATGATCATGTCTCATGGATCATGGGTATGAAGATACCGACTCAATAACAAGGACGTATATTAGAGAACATATGTTGGATAGACCCACTATGAGGCACTATTGAGATTCCACGTGTCATCAGTTGGTCTCAGTAGTGTTTATGTAAAGTCCTTAAACCTGATATCATCATGGTTCCTAACATACGTAGTAGTTTACTTTGGGGCTGCTAAACGCTATTTTATAACTGGGTAGTTATAAAAGTAATCTTCGGTTATGCTATGAAACATATAGTGGGATGTGAGTGATCAAGAAAGAATTTGCCCCTCCTTAACTGGAGAGATATCTCTAGGCTCCTCGATGTAATGGATTATGGAAGTGCATGGCCATGCCGTGGTGATTAAAGAGTTAATCACATGTTATAATCTAATATGGAGATCGAGAGAGGATAGAGCTATTGATAGGATGGCACAAATCTTACCTTGTGCTCGATGAATATCGTGAGGCAAAGGGACATGTACATATGGAATATTATAAGGTTCAGCCGATATGATCTTTACGTATACTTGGGTTAATATGCTTTGCTAGAGGCCGCTGTTAGTGGAGTATGGAAAGGAGTATCTATATGTTAACCAAGGTATACTTAAACCTACAGGGTCACACACTTAACGGGTTGAAACTCTCGATTCGAATAGGATTTGAATAGGGCTCAGTTTGGATAGAGATTCAAACGGTTTGGATGAAGATCTGAACAGATCGAATAGGGATTAGAGTAGAGTCCTGGTTGGGCCCAAGAGGGGCCAAGCTAGGATGTCTATATATATGAAGGTACAGGGCATAGGGATGTAGTGCTTTTTGTCTCACATGGTGATGCGATCCTCGTGCTAAGTTTCTAGTCACCGATGGCAAACACTAGCTGCCACCTCTCAAGAGCCTGACCATCTCACTGACTGCCTGGGTGCTAGTACACCACCGGCAGGTGTTCCCACCCTGGATACGTGGATACCAGTAGAGGCGTTGCTATTCTGCTTCACATCGGCATCGGCATCGGTGTTGCTGATAGGCATCGGCATTGGCGTTGCTGATTGGATCAGTAGCGTCGTCGGCTACTTCTCGAGAACTATCCTCGGCTTGAAGGAGGATTCCTCGGGGAAGTCCTCAGGAGTTCTCGAGGACATTGATCAGCTCCCGACCACATTAGCACGCTCGAGTTGGATTAGCTCGCTACTCCAACTCTCTTTCTGCTGCACTGCGTGCCCAAGGTAACAATTTATGGTCCCTCTCTTATCAAGATATCCTAATGTGCGTGATAGAAAATTTTTGTTTTTGGCTAGCGTAGCCACCGCGTTCCCCAACAGTGGTACTAGAGCCATCTTGTGTAGATTGTGATCTAGATTGATGCATATAGTTGATATGCGATTGTAGTAAATTGGATCTATTACAGTCTAGGTCGATCGGTTCATGTGATTAATTGTAGGACCAAAACTAGCGACCAGAGGGGGGGGTGAATGGGCGCAAACTAAAATACAGCGGAAAAAATAAGACTCCTGAAACTTGAGTATCGGACTTGCAAGTGACTCGATGAGATTCAGTCCAAGACTGGACAAGTAAAAATCACACCTAGCAAGTCGATACTAAAACTTCAGGAAAACTTCCTCAAACTCAGATATCACGCTTGCAAGTGACCTCGATAAAGCTCAGTGCACGACTGTGCTAAAATGGTCCACTTTCAAAGCAAGTTGATATGGTCTCCTCCGAACTATGACACTTGAAAAGAATCACTTCACCAAGATACAAGTGTGTTCCAACAAACCAAAATTCACTTACTAGTATGATGAGCGTTCTATGAAAAAGATACGCCCGAAACACTTAATTTCAAAATATCGAATACTTGGTGAGCGAACACGGCGTCATTTCATCAAACATGTAAAACTCGTTCCGGATCCTCTCAAACCATTACACAAACACTTGACATGCATCACAACTTGGTCATATAAACATTTCTTCAAACACATACCATGCAGTCTAAAAACAAGTGCCTTGTACACATTAAATAAAACACATGATGTGCAGTACTGAACTTTTGGAAGCATTTTATCGAATAGGTGATGTGCAAGAGGAGTATACTGCAATCTTGATGGAGAGGATGGCCGGAGAAGAGACGTCGTCACCG
>KE372966.1:165737-190647 GCA_000418225.1 Zizania latifolia | reverse complement strand
ATGACACAATACAACATATCATAATAAATGTTTCGGTACAAATCGTCCGTCCCTACGATAACAACCGCAAGCCGTACTAACCACCACGCCTACCCCGAGTGCGTCTCGGTGCCTGTCTCGGTGCCTGCTCCGAGAAGGTAAACCTATCAGGCGAACGGCGTACCCTAAGTGGTCTAGTGGGCTGCTACTCCGGCTGCGTCGGTGGTGGTGCTCCCTCAAGCTCCGAAGGCCCGAACACCTCAGCGGTGCCATGCTCCCAGGCGTCGTAACCTCCTGACTCGTGCTGGCCACCGGTACCAGAGTCTACCGGTCCAGACAGACTATGATAAGCAGTGTCCACGCCAGCTCGCCAGTATTGATATGGATACGGCGCTGTGCAAACATATGACTTATTAGTGACATAATTTAGATTACGATGTGAAACAGTGTAAGACTGTACAGTTCTCACCAGGTGTCTGATGTGCTCCATATCCCAATAGTGGCCGTGCCGCATGTTCCGATGGACCCGCTACCGACGATGGGCCCGCTGCCGATGATAGGCCCGGACCATAGAAGTATTGGTGCGGGGGATACCAATACTATGGAGGCTGCACCGGTAGAGGTGCCGGCATCACAGGCAATAGCTGTGGATGAGGAGCTGGAGGAGGTGGCTGAGGGGCAGCAGCTTGAGGAGGTGGCTGAGGGGCAGCAGCTGGAGGAGGTGGCCGTGCAGACGTGAGGTGGATAGAAGCGTCGATCTCGTCGAGAGCCGCCCGCACTCCCGTCTAGTCCAGCGGGTTGTGCACCACACCAACGTCGACGACCCACCGCTGAACTATATCGTCGATATAGTTCCGCGCGTTCCACATGTGATCGGACTGCAAAAGAATAAAGTCAGATAGTCACGTAGTATCAATCATTAATCATCAGAGATTAGAAAATTCATGTATGTACCGACTCCTGAAAGGTAGCGACCATGTGAGGAGGATGTCCATGCGTCACACCAGCCGCGAGTGGAGGACCATCGCCCCGTCCTCTGACGAGACGAACCCTGGTACGAATGGAGTACCATCGAAGGTAGTGATAGTAAGTCGTAGAGTCGTAGTCATCGTCCTCCTCATCTAGGTCCTCCAGCGCACCCTCCCACTGGGCGACCCATGGCTGCATCCTAACATCCCATGGAATACCGCCAAGTACTCCCTTCCGCGTGTTCCTACAGCAAACAATTTAAATTAAGGTTTACAATGGTACGTAACAGCAAAACGTGATGCGCATGTTTGTATGTACGTGTGCAGGAGCTCACCGATGCATCTGAGCAGGCACCTGGGCCTTTATAGGACATGGGAAGTACTGCGCTCGTTCAAATTGTCGACAGACGCAGTAGGGAGCATATCCCTCGATCATGACATCAAATACGAGGCATCTACGCGTCCTCCAGTATGCCACGTCCGGCAAGCAGAAGGCGGAGAGCCCATGAGGCGCGTGCCGAATGATCTCGCCTGGCATGTAAGGTCTCCAATGAAAGTCGTGCGCCCAAATATTGTCGAGCTACGCCGTGTAGTCTGGGTAGGAGAGGTGGGTCTAAGAGTGGGCCCAAGATGGCTGCAAAACAAGAAATATCAGTACAAAATTAATTTTGCTGAATGATTAAGTACAACAAATACTGACCCGTCGTCGACACCAAAGTGTGCCCATAGTCGGTCGATCGATGTCCTCGTCTGGCGGCCCCCCTAGGTATGGTGTCATGTCAACCTGGTGCTGACCAATCTGTACCCTCTCGTACGACCAGATTTGTATCAATAAAGGACACCTAGTAATGGACGCGTCAGCCATCTAGCATCGACATCCGTCGCAAAGAGCGCGGTATGTGGCGCAAAGGACGATAGATCCCCATGAGTACTGTGGAACACCATCGTCGGATGAATCGGCGATGGCTCGGGAGAACTGCACCAAGTGCCTATCGACGCTGTCGTGGTGCGTGCTGGTGAACATCACCTAGCTAAAAAGCCAAAGGAGGTAAGCCTCCAAGTGCCGACTAATGGTGTAATCGTCAGCATCGGAAGCTAGGTGCTCCGCCTATGAAAGATCAAACGTTAGTATACAGCCACTATAGATAAGTTAATGTTTAATTTCATTACTATGTTAAAACGACATACCTAGTACTGACGCAACCAACTCTGCGTCGGCCCGTGTGTGTCCGTAAACTCCTCCACTACCGCGCCACCAGGCAGGATGGGATGGGCTCCCGCGAAGCGCGCGAGCATGTCAACGCGCCAATCTGGCTGAACATCGTTTGGGACAACTGCTGCTCCTGCTATTGAAAGTCCTAGCAGGTAAGATATATCCTCAAGCATGATCGTCACCTCCCCCAAAGGTAGGTGGAATGTGTGTCTTCGGCCACCATCTGTTGACCCAAGCTATGAGAAGAGCTCTGTCGAATGGAAACCTGGTGGCTCCATCGACCAATCTAGCTAGAGGGAGTAAGCCAGCACCGCGCAACCTGCATGGAAGATGTTAGTCACATAACGAGATAAAAATAAAATATGAACGACCATTGTGCTTGCTTAACTAACCTGCCAACCCATCGGGGATGGATGCTCTAGAGATACTACGGTGTCTGGACTCTGAGCGGGACGAGATCAGGCTGATCCGGATCGGTGGACATGAGTGCTCATGCCCGGTGGTGGCCGTCGATCGTAGCGGAGAGAATCTCGTACGGGCAATCATCATTACCCGCCATCTGCATATTGTAAAACAAACAAATATTATTAACGCCAAAAATACAACATGTGACAATTAACAAGTGAAGTAACTACCATACGTACATCTTGGGGACTATGTACATTGTGTGATGTGCAGTGATCTGTATATCATGGGGGGCCTCGACTACTTGTGCCGGCTTCTGTGCAATTCTTATACGTGTGTCCAGTCATGTTACACAAATAGCACTTTTTCTTTTTCCTGCCTGCTTTGGATTCATCCATATCATTCTGAATGCGTTGTGTCTTTCTTCTTCCCACCTTTAAGTTGACACGTTGAAAATCTGGCATCCAATGACTTGCACCATCTGGCAGAGATGTGAATGAGCTGACAACCCCATACCCTCGGAGTTCACCACTCCAAGTCTATAGGACCTTCTCTTTTGTGAAGTATTCAGACAAGTACACCTCGGCATGCATATCAAATGTGGCGCACGCCGCCATGACATGACTGCATGGCTTGTGGTAGAGAGATGGTTTGTTGCAGCTACACCGATAAGTGTCCGTAACGGTGCACTCATGAACAATAACATCTTGATTTATTCCTCGCCGACCTTTGTCTCTACACGTTACCTCGAAACGGAGTTCCCGAGAACCTGTCTTGATGGCATGATGCTGGGTTGCCTTCTTACTTTTCTCAATTAAGTACTCTGTAATCTTTCTGCAATACAAATGGCGCTCGTCGCTGTGCACCACAAAAGCAGCAGTATGCCGGTCCATGAAGTATCGGGTGGTTCCACGGATTATGCCCTCCACAATACCAACCAAAGGCAAGCATCGCATACCCCGCATGACCCAATTGTACACCTCTACAAGATTGGTGGTCATGATGACATATCTTGCGCCGTGAGTGTCATAGAGTAGAGACCAATGCTCCCTACTCTCAAATTTAATCCAATCTGAAAAGCATCGAACTTTTGTCCTCTGCCGTTTGCGGACCGTCTGTTGGTCATCAGTGGGCAGAGAACAAAGTGGCTCCGGCTCTGGCTCTGGATCACTTCTAGATTGCTACCTTGCGGCCTTCTCATGCTTGTATTTTCATGTCAGCTCATCAAGTTTTGGCCACAAAGCCTTGAACTTTCTCTCTTGGTTTTGACTACACAGTCTCTTGAACAGATTAGTCAATTCTTTATTCTTTCCGAAGTGACAGTAGAAATTCGCACCTAGATGACGCATACACCATCGAGATTGAATGTCCTTCCAAGGATATGGCTCCTCTGGATCATGCTTTATATGTTGAACTGCCTTTATAAGTCCAGCATGTCATTCATGCAACAAACAAACATTTGGCCTGCCCTGAAGAACCCCAACGTTCAAGTGCTGTAAGAACCACAACCAACTTTCGTAGTTCTCACTTTCCACATAGCCAAAGGCAATTGGCACAACCTGGTTGTTGCCATCAACACCAATAGCGGTCAATATCTGACCTCTATACTTCTAAGTTAGAAATGTGCCATCCACACAAAGAATAGGACGACAGTATTGGAAAGCCCGGATGCAAGCACCGAGTGCAAAGAAAACTCGATGTAGAATCGGCTCACCCTCCGGGAATATCGCTTCTTTCTCTTCGAAAGAGAAGTATGTGCCAGGGTTGTGCCTCTTCACCGTATCCAGACAGAAAGGCAGGTTATGATATGAGTCTTTGAATGTACCGAACCTCATTTTGAGCACCTTTTGTTTAGCCCTCCATGCCTTAGAATAGTTGATTATGTCCTGAAACCTTCTCTCTATGGCAAGTATTAAGGCTCGAGGCTCATAACTGAGGTTCTCAACAATCTCAGAATACATCACCCCCGCAATGTACTTGGCACTTAAATTCTTGTGCCTGGTTATAGCTGTATCGACCACGTATGTATGTTGCAACACAATTGAGCATACCCAATGAATTCTCCACTTCGGTTGATGTGCGCAAACTCTCCATGGGCAGTCATCTCTCTCGCACACAACGTCATACATTGTGCGGTTCGACTTCTTCACTCGAAATAACCGCCGGAGTGACAATGCCCAAGCTTTCATGGCATCTTGAACTGCATCTTTGGTATGATACACCGCATCCTTCTGGACCTCGTTCTGTCCACATTCCCAACGAGTGTCACAACCCTCATTAATAACAAGAGCATCATAATCTTGTGGTTGCCACTCATTGGGAATCACCTTGTCTTCCTCTTCATTCTCATTGTTGTCATCCCCTGCTTCCTCTTCTTCGTCTGAGCTATCGTTGGCACCCTGCTCGACTGCTTCCTTGAAGTCTTGGTCCTCTCTCTCTAGCAAGTTAGGTATGGTCTCTATTTTCTCCCTTTCATCAGCTTGCCCTTCAACAACCCTAGCTATCGTAGACGGGAGAGCATCCCTGGAATGTGGCACTTCATCCATCTTGGAGATCAGCTCCTGGACTTGGCTACTCTGGCCAACCTCGAATTGTACTCCAGACTCAGCAACTTGGTCCGGTGCTAGGTCTGGAGTAGGAAAGACACGAGGAGTAAAATAGATAAGCAAAATCCATTCCCAACCTTGCTCTAGCGCCTTTCTGACATATCCTCTCCATATGGCGGTCGAGGTAACCGGAACCATCTCCCAAAAATACCCTTCGGCTGCACGGCTGCATCGGGCATACACATACAACTCCCACTGCTCTCTATCCAATCGAAATATATGATAAAGCCACCGCCTAACACTCTCGATGCTACGCTCAACCACCCGACTTAAACTATTTTCGATACATTAAAAACTACTAAGGTCAACACCATCATGACCAACAAGTACTTGGCCATCTCCATAGTAAATCCTAAATGATGTTCTATCTGACATGCCTTTAAATATTAAGTAGCAAACAATATAAAAAACATAACTACGTGTCTAGCGCGATAGATCAAATCCACTTATTTAGCAACAGACGAATTAACTAAACAGATACATCTAATTACGGTCAAAGAATCGCTACATTAAATGACGGAAAACATCTAACAGAGTACGGTATGTTTAGATTCCTGGAACAGCAGTGGATGTAGTCACCGTCAGCTCTTACGCCAGCAAGCTAGCACGCGCAAGAAAGCTACACAGAATAAGGTATGTCACATCTAAATTATCTCTAAACTATGTTTAAAGTGTCTCTAAATTATATCTAAAGTACCCCTAGATTATCTCTAAATTATCTCTAAAATAACCCTAATTATCACTAAAGTATGCTTACAGTACACCTAAATTATCTCTAAACTACCCCTTAATTATCTATAAATAATGTTCGAAGTACCTATAAATTATCTATAAAGTACCCCTTAATTACCACTAAATTATCTCTCGACTATGTTTAAATTACTCTAAAAGCTTCATCAGAATACTCCTAAAGTACTATTAAACTACCCCTAAATTAGTACTAAACTAGTCCTAAATTACAACTAAAATACTACTAAACTACTCCTAAATTACCCCTAAAAAACTACTAAACTACTCCTAAATTACTACTAAACTACACTAAACTAACTACCTAACTACTACTACTAAATAAGACAAAAAAGGAGACAAGAGGCGTACCTGGGAGCTCCAAGCCGAAGGAGTGGAGTGAGGCGCGGGTGGGAGAGGGGGCTTCGGCCCCCTTTTATAGCCGCTCTATTTCGGCCGGTGAAGCGCCGATCTAGGCCGGTCGGCCTAGATCGGCACTTAGTGTACCGATCTAAGCCGATCGGCCTAGATCGACGGTTCATCTGTCGACATTTGGTAGCCCCCGCACGGTTTAGCCTAGATCGGCACTTGGTGTGCCGATCTAGGGCCGATCGGCCTAAATTGGCAGATCAAGTGCTGATCTAGGCCAGTCGGCCCTAGATCGGCACATTAAGGGCGACAGAAGGTTATTTTTGTAATTTTTCAAAACCGTATACCAAAATTGAAATTTCATTTAAAAATTATATTATTTTAAAAAAAATCCTCCCAGGCTACCAGCAGCTAGGCGTGGGCGGCAGCAGCGGCCTGCCAGCCACGCACGGCCGTACGGATCCACGAGGGAAAACAAGGCATGGGCGGGAAAAGGACCGAGCGCCAGGGCACTTTATCTCTAAACTTCGGAAGACTTAACTCTGAAATTAATTATTGTGAGATGAATAGTTCTACATGCATCATCTAGTCAGCCCTCGTTTCTCGCAATCCAGCCAGGCCGAGGCGCCCAGCGAGGCAGCAACTTCTCGTTTCCCGCACATGCACCTTGTTTTTTGGCTGACGCTATAGTTTTTTCTTTGCATCCGTCAAGTAGTCAAGCTACCAGACAAGTAGCCTGGGCATAGCCTTGTGTTGAGAGTTGTGATGTTTAATTGCATTAAAACCAGGAAACAAGGCGCTCGTTCTTTAAATGACTTGCCATACTATAGAATGTGTATATATATGGTATGCCTTACTTATCTTCCTAGGAATTAAGAGGTTAAATTAATCTTAACTCTTGATTTTATTTAATTAACTAAAATAAAAATAATTGTTATTTCTATAGGCTACAGCCGGTCATTACCCGCCTTCTCTCTCTCCTCCCGTGTGCACCCGTGAACGCGAGCTTAGGGATTTGTTGCCTCTTCTCCCACTGTTGCCTTGTTTCTTCCTATAGTTGTCATGTTTATTGTGATTCTCCCAATACTCTTGACCTGCACGGCGGATTTCCCTTTCTCCCGCCGTCGGTATCCTTCCAGCATTTCGTCTACGCAATGTACCGCCCACCGGCGTCACACATAGCAGCCTTCAATCGCCTAGCTACCGGCAGATTGAACGGAGGACTAACCACTACACGCCGCACTCCTGTTTCTCCCTTTCTCCCAAACTGCACACTGGTCTCCTTCCCGCATTCCATCTCTGCCATCGCCTAGCCATCGGCATCGCACACTGTAGCCTTCAATCGCCTGGTCACCGGCGGATTGAACGGAGGCCCGACAACTGCACGCCAGACTCCCGTTTCTCCCTTTCTCCCGAACTGCACACTGCTCTCCCTTCCCGCATTCCACCTCCACCGTGGCTTGCTGTGTACCGTCCGTCGGCGTCGCACACTGAGTATTGTGGTAGACTTCTATCGCCTGGCCACCGGCACACTGTGAACGGAGGCCTGACGCATCTGGCGATGGTGTAGACAGGAGAGGAATCAGATTTTGGCAGGCATGATAGTAGTAAATGTACATAAAATTTGGTTGTAGGCATCGCACAATTTTCCCTCATTGTTGATTACCGATTGCTTTCGGTTGGGACGCCAGTTTGTTGTCATCCTCATGTACTTGCTAATGGTAGCTGCCAAGAACAGAAATTGATTTGTCTGTTAGTTGTGATGTTAATTACGTAATATTAGGTCAAAAGAATATCAGTGGCATTGTAAAACTGCTTAATGTAAGATGTTTGTTGGGTCGGCAGAGAAAGTAACAAACATGTTACAGAGTCAAAATTGATTATGTATTTCAGTTAAACTGTCATTGTTTTCATGCTAGCATTTTAGAAAGTGTACTGTTCAGGAATTCAGGAGCTTGAATTAATTTTTATCTCAATTTTTCAGTATTGTTTTTAGCTTGTTACTTGTATAGTATTTTTCTGCACTCTGTTTACTGAACAATTTTGTTTGCTTAAAAAAATGTGTTTTCTGAAAAATGTTGTTTTCAGACAGAATTTTCAGAACTTGCATTGTTAGTTCACAGCTTATGATTTCAGACTAATATTTCAGTTCACTGCATATGATTTTGGACTAATATTTCAGTTCACTTCTTTTGATTTTCAGAACTTGTGTTTTCTGAAAAATGCTGAAAGATTGTGTTTTCAGACTAATATTTCAGTTCACTGCTTATGATTGTGTGCATTTTCTGTTTTAAATTGGGACTGCGATGACAGCATGACTCTGAGCATGAGCGTGCCTTTGTGCTTGCGAATTGTTATGTAATTGCTGATGTAGCTCTGAAGCAAACTTAGAGGAGTGCACAAAAAATGAAAGATGTTTGTTGTTGTCAATGTTGTTTGTTCCAACAATTCATTCTCTGTTTGTGAATAAATTTTGCTTGTATAATTTTTCTTGTGTTTTTCATGTGAAGGATCCTCATACAACACAAGCAAAGTCCAATTTATGGAGAAAATCATTGAATATTGCCGATAGGACGGTACTTACTTGATTATTTCTTTTAATGTATATTAATGCATGAACTATTTATTACAATGATTTATTTACTTATATTTTCTATTTTTTGTAACTAGGCTCCTATGGTGTGTATGCGGGCGAAATTTGCTGCTCTTTGTGACAGGTTGACTAAGTAACAAGTCAGTCTTGTTAAAGAAATTGGATTAAAATATTTGCGTAACATACATTCCATGCCTATTCAGCGTATTATCATAGAGGATCTAGCTGAAAACTATGATGAAGGTGCAAGAAGTTTTACAATACATGGCCATGTAGTACCAATCTCTACATGGAACGTGTATTGTATATTAGGCCTAGTTGACGAAGGTGAAAAGGTTGAAATTAGTTCCAAGAAGGTCGACCCAAAACTTTTTAATTTGTATAAAGGGAGAGGTGAAACCGCAATAACATTTAAATATTTGGAAGACCTGATAGGCAACGGTGTAGCCGATGACCTGTTCTGTAGCATGCTTGTGTTATATGTGTTAGGAACTGTGTTGGCTCCTTGTTCTAAGGAATATGTTATCAATAGATATTGTGGAATAGTATCAAATGTTGAAAAACTCAAAGGATATAATTGGGCTTAATTCACTTTGGATTTTTTGATCAATCACCTCGAGCTTTTCAAGACGAGCAAAAGAACCAGATTAGTTGGAAATCTTGCCTTTCTACAGGTATTTTATTTGCTGTTAGTACCGTGCTGTTATTTTTTGCTTAATACAATATGTACATGTTGATGAATTGCCAAAGTTGTTGGCAAATATGGTTCTTTGAACATTTTCAAGTACCGGATGATTGTTTTGACTATAATTTGCATAAACATCCGCTTATTGCTAATTGGGATGGAAATAAGGTCGTCAAACATGCACATCTAGAGGGAGTCAAGAAATCAGGATGTGCAAAGGTTGATACATGTTGTGTTAGTAATGCATTTTGATAAAGTAGGGTCACAGTTTAATATTACTGATGGTTCTTTGCAATTGTTATCCGTTTACAAGGTGAGGACGGTAAAGCTGTTACGTTGTCGGCTAATTGGGAAGGGGTTTCTCACGATGACCACAACTTTGAAGGGTCACACAATGCGGATGACACACTTCAATGGATCAAACACAAGCTATTAGAGTTAGAGAACGATACGGATTTCAAATTTGCAACTCTTCTTCAACGAATTGAACAACTAGAGGATCATTCTACCTGTTTCCCTGGGCTTCATTCAACGTTGCAGGTTATAATGACTTACCAACTGTTGTATTTTTCTCTACAAGTGCCTATTTTTCATATTATGGATTTTGTATATTAGAAAGCCGAAAGCATTAAAGGATCATATAATACTGATGATGAAGCAATATCGTCAATAAAAGGCACTCTGTCAGCACTTGAGAAAGATACTAATGATAAGTACACCTCGATTCTAAGAAGAATAGATCTGATGGAAGACCGAACTAGATGTTTACCTGATATTATGCAGGTTAGGGCCTGTTTGGAACTGCTCCACTCCACTCCTAGGAGTAGATCTAGAGTGGAGTTGAAGCTTCACTGTGGAGTAGTTATACCTTTGAAGCCTGGGCATAAACTTGTTTAATTGTAAAACAATTTTATGAACCAAAAGCTTCAGATCATTTTTCTCCAAACAATGGAAGATGTATTAGAAAACAAAAATGAATATAGCATCCTAATAGACCAACAGGCGACAATACAAATATGAGAATAATGATAAACAACATCTGTGCATAAAAAACTGACGAATCATCTTAATGATTCCTTAGCCGCTCTCACCAGTGATGAGCTTAACTACTAGCCTGCTTAGCTTCTCTGACAGTGAAACATACAGGGCGAGCTCTTGGTGAAAAAATATATCCATAAGACACTACGGGAAATAGAGGCTTTGCCGAGTGCCTCGAAGTTTGCCAAGTGCAATCCCTCGGGCACACGGCAAAGCCTTTGGTTTACCAAGTGCCACACGAAAACACTCGGTAGATAAAAGCTCTTGACGAATTGAGTATTTGCCAAGTGCCTCCAGAGAATGCACTTGGCAAATACCACGGCACTCGATGAATAAACGGCAAAAAAACAAAAAAAAAACAAATGCAAACAAAAGTGGCACTCGGCAAACATCCAGTTCTGGCGGCTCGAAAGACAGTGCCACATGTCCGGGGCACTCGTTTGCCGAGTGCCTAAGTGTGGCACTGGGCAAACCATAGGCTTTGCCGAGTAAACACTCGGCAAAGTCTGGGTACCCATCATTCCATGTGAAAACCTGTTTTGCGCCCATGTGGTATTTTCAACTTGGTTTGAACATAAAAATTTTTCTACACTCAAAATACAATATATATTTTTCCATGTAAAAAGTTCACATTTTTCTAGGTCAGTTTGCTATTTTTAATTCATTAAGTGTGTTTCTATGTTTTAAATCAAAATAGGTCAAATTTGAACTGTAAGTGCATGAAATAATGAACCAAAATTTATAGAAAAATCATATTCATGTTCTTGAGTCCATTTTTAGTCCTTTACCACTAATTGTATAGAAATTGTGAAAAATCTAGGTTACGACACTCGATCGGCAATGTGGAGCTTAACGGTTTTTTAATTCTACAAAAATCAATTGAAGTCTGAAAAACACGATACTTGTCATGGTGTTATGATATGATATGTATATGATGTGATAAAAATTTGAAAATGTTTCGAAAAAGTTGTCATGTATGATGTTTAGAAACCGGAGATTCTCTAAGAAGATTTCAGGGTTTAGAGTAGGATTGGGTTAGGTTCGAAAGCAAATCGATGGTTAAATCTTTGTTTGAACTTAAAACTTTTTCTACAATCGAAAATCAGTGTATATTATACCATGCAAAAATATGGCAATTTTTTAGGCCAATTTTATATTTTTAGTTAATTAAATGTATTTCTAGGATTTAAATTGAAACATGTCAAATTTGAACCGTAAGTGCATGAAATAATAAACCAAATTATCCAAAAAAATCATATTCATGTTTTTAGTCCAATTCTAGGATTTACGCACTAATTTAAAAGTAACTTTAATACATCTAGGCTACGACACTCGATCGGCAACATGCACTTTATTGGTTTTTTACTTTTAAAAAAATCATACAAAGTCTAAAAAACACGAGACATATCATGGGGTTATTATATAATACCTAGAGAATGTGGGAAAAATTGAAAAAAAATTGAGACAGTTAAGAAAAAAACTAAACAAGAAATTTTAAAAAATGATAAATAAAAAAGTGAATTTGCCGAGTGCACCTATTTTGGCACTTGGCAAACAATAAAAAAATAAAAAAAGTTCGCCAAGTGCCCCCGATCTAGCACTCGGCGAACTGCCATTTTAGGCAATAAATCACGGGCATTCGGAAACACTTATTGCATTCTAGAATTCCCACGCGCTTGCCCACCCGACGCCGCCACCAGTCCACGCCACCCCTGACGCCGCCGCCGGTCCACACCGCCCCCGACGCCGACACTTCTATAGAAAACCCTATTAGTGATGAGCAATAAGCTTTATTAGTAACGGATAAGTCTTCCGTCACTCTTATCGTATCAGTAATGTAACATCAATAGTGATGGGTAAACACCCGTCACTAAAGGGTCAACCTTCAGTGACGAGCGACATTATTCACCCGTCACTAAAGGGGGCCCATCGGCTCACCTGTTAGGGCTCTTTAGTGATGGGTCGTAATATCACCCGTCACTAAAGAACCCTTTAGTGACGGGTGATTATTGTCACCCGTCACTAATGTTATGGTCATTTTGAAAAAAATAATAGTTTTTAGGCTGCATCCTGAATTAAAGCCAGGATTTAGCAGCCAACATATCCAACATCCAAAGCACATCACAGACAATTCATCATAGAAGATTCATAATTCATCACAGAAGATTCATAACCAAATAAGTATCACATATATTAACTTCTAACTCGTTATCTCGAAGAACATGGCTAAAACAAAGTTCCATAAGAGTATTATCTAACTTCTAACTTCTAGCTAACTTCTAGCGATATCAAGAGCTTGAATAGTGTCCTACAGAGATTCTCTCCGTCTACCCACCATGAATTGCTTAAGACTGTACATGTCTAGTTTTACAGTCTCTTTTATGGTCACCCTATACTCCTTCTTCCTGAAGAAAAAAGAATCAATATAATATGTACAATGGTTATCAGTGCAAAAAGAAAGATGGATAGGAAGACATCGTACCCCAGGTTTACACCATATACATGACAGCCTCAATTGCACCATTGTTGATGCTGAAATGGAAGGCGCATACTGTGCCAACTTCTAATGTGTTATCTCAAAGAAAAAAGTAATTTGATGTACAATGGAAGGAATATAAGTTGGTACCATAGGAACATAATTTAGGAGGCTTGCCATATCCCTAATTCATGTTATATTTCACAACGATGAAAAAAGTATAATAATACTTGCGAAATATTCACAAATTCACTAAGCAACAAACTTGCATGAATGTAACCTAATGTACGTTGAACATGATTGCTCTCAGATGTCAGGCTACCAACTTAATGGCCTCCTCGCCACTAGGCTACAATTTAATTCATAGGTGTGTGTGACAACTAATTCATTAAGCAATAATAATAGTAAGCACGTAATAAAACTATGAAAGACACATAATGAAAGAACATTGCATAAATAAAATATAGGAACAATAATATTAGCACATAATGAGAGATCTATGTATGAACAAACTTGTGAAAATAAAAAAATAAACCTAAATTGTCACACACATCCTCATACTAATAGCATCATCTTCATTGAACCTAAATTGTCACACATATGCTCATACTAATAGCATCATCTTCATTGAGCAAATATTTCACAAATTATTGACAAAGCAACATTTCCACAAATTGTCCATAGCCATGTCGGAGGATGACCTTAGGAGGAGGAGGAGGAGGATACAACCGAGGTGGCGGTGAGTAGGGTTGGCCATGCACGACGGAATGTTGGCCATGCGCGACGGATGGCCGGGACAGAACGGACGGTGGGGCCAATGAGGAGCACGATGAAGGCGACAGCAACGGTCAGAGGCTAGGGTTAGGGTTGCGGGAAATAAAAGTATGCTGATTCACTTCGAGGCCCACCTATTTATAAACATCATCAGTGACGGGTGATAATTTCTACCCGTCACTAATGATCTAGCCATTAGTGACGGGCCGAAACTACCGCCCGTCACTGGATCATTAGTGACGGGCGATAGTTACCACCCATCACGCTTATTAGTGACGGGTTGTAATTCAACCCATTACTAATGGGTGTGCTCCCTCTTTAGTGATGGGCCTAACTATGACCCGTCACTAATAAAGCAATATAACTGACTCGTCCAAAATGGCCCGTCACTAAAAGTGTATTAGTGACGCCTATCAATTATCTGTTAGTAAAGCTTCATCACTAAAGACTGTTTTTATGGTAGTGCTGTCTACCCCCCACTGCCACCGCTGCCTCCTCGTGCCCCCGGCCACTGCCTCCACGTGCCCCCCGCACCCCGTGGCCCCCGCCACCGCCGCGTTCCCTGGCGCCTGCCGCCCACCGTGGCCAGCTCACCACCACCACCCTAGCTCAACACCGCCATCGCCCGTGTGCACTGCTGCCCTTGCGTGCTGCCGCCCATGCGCGCCACAGCCCGTGCACCCAAGCCACCTCCTCCACGCACCCCCTGCCGTCGCACCGCCACCCATGCGCCATCGGCGGAACTCGCCGGCGCTAGAACTGCCTCCGCCAGCGCTACCCCTCTCCTCCTAGCACCTCCTCTCCGGTAAGCCAACAAATCACTAACTTGTTCTCTCGATATTTGTAAAAATATAATTAGAATGTGTATGGATATTTGATAGGAAAGAATACCTCGCCACCACTCCCTCCATTGCCGTTGGCTCGTCGCACCACCACCAACCTCCTTCTCCGGCAAAGAACACCGTTGCGTATGTTAATATGCCTATTTTTTACATTATCTTCGCTCGTTGTGTAATGACATGTATCCCTATTTATTTCATCACATCCATGCTTTATATTGTTTGAATTAGACATATCTTTATGTGTAAGTTTTTTATATGTTTAATCCTTCCATTGATTAATATGTATGATAAGTCAATATTACATATGTTGCATTTATTTGCAATGCACCTTTATTTCCAATACACTAATTTGTTGCAATGTACAAGTGGTACAAATTATAAATGTTTGCTCAAACATTTGCAATGCACAAAATTATCTCTTGAAGTTCATTTTTGTCTCTTTTGATAGGATGCACATGTACATTATGTTATGCATGCTATCTTTTTATGTCTTAATGCTTCCATTGATTAATATGTTGTGTATGTGGATGCCGGCCATCGAGCCATGATGTGTATGTGGACGTCGGCCATCGCGTCATGCTACTTGTGGCTTTAGGCCCCAATTTTCTTGCAGGTTATGTTATTGTTGGTACTACTTACAGAGGAGATGCTGCCAAAAATTTTAAAATTTATTCTTTTAATATGATTTTAGACTAGTACACGTAAGTGTCGCATAACTTAGGCATCTCTCGTTCGGAAGAGTTACGGTTTGAAATATGCATGGCTTTATATATCTATGGCCATAACTGTTTTAAACTATCCACGTTTCTTGGAGAGCCAGAGGATGTATAGATTGAGTTTATTTTCATGCTCTACTCTGATCCGACACAGGGTTTTAGCTACACCTCTCCGTTGTTCTCCAAAAGCACATTCTCTTGGCATGTTGCCAAGACATGCGTTTGGAGAATAGCGGGGAGGTTCTGCCGAAATTCTGTGTCGGAGATGAGCGGAGCATGAAAATAAGTCCAATCTGCACATCCTTGGGTGGGATTAGGACCTATCCTTACCTACTATACACTTGGATGCATCTCGTTTCCCTCTAACGGTAAAACACCAATGATGTTGTTTCCCAATTTAGTAGAAGATGGATGATCGCGAGTGGATGTACACGGGCCGCCCTAGTCAGGCCGAGGTGACCATGGAATGGATCAAGAACAATGAAGCATTCCTGGAGTTAGCATTTGCTAGACAGAATAGATGTGGCAAGACCTGGTGTCCCTGCAGTCGATGCGAGAACCAGCATCCACAAACAAAGGAGGCCATGGATAAACACCTCTTTAAGTACAGGTTTATGCCAAACTATACCCTGTGGACATACCATGGTGAGGCCCAGCGTCCCAGAGACGAGGTGGTGAGACAGCGCATGGACGACGATGATGGAGGGATCAGATACATGCTAGATGATTATCCAGATGTACATTTTGTTGACGCACGTGAAGAGAAAGACTAGAGCCAACCGCAAAGGTGTTTTATGACATGTTGTCTATGTCACAGCAACCCCTTCACGGGCACACCAGTGTTTCTCAACTAGATGCCATCGCACGCCTAATGGCCATCAAGTCCCAGTTTAGCTTGAGCCGAGAATGCTTCAATGTTATGCTGACGGTTGTTGGTAGCCTCCTCCTGGAAGGTCACATTCTATCAAAGAGCATGTACGAGTCAAAGAAAGTCCTCTGTGCACTTAAGATGCCGTATGAGCAGATACATGCTTGTCCAAACAGATGCATCTTATTCAGGAAAGAGCACGTGGATGCAAAGTACTGCATGAAGAGCAAATCCTCTAGGTATCTTGAGATAGACTCCGCTGATGGTGGGAAGAGGCAGCTCTCAATTCTCGTGAAGATCCTTCGGTATCTTCCCTTCATACCGAGGATCCAACGGCTTTACATGACCGAGGAGTCTGCCAAACAGATGACATGGCACAAAAATAGGATTCGTTACAACCCTGACAAGTTAGGGCATCTATCAAATGGTGAAGCATGGAAGATGTTTGATCAGCTCCATTCTGAGAAAGCTTTAGAGCCTCGGAATATACGAATTACTCTAGCAATAGATGGGTTCAATCCATATGGTATGATAGCTGCCTCATACAATTGTTGGTCAATGTCTGTTATCCCCCTCAATCTCCCCCCGGCATCATCTTTCAATGGTAGAACATATTCTTGTCATTGATAATTCTAGAGCCTAAATATTCGAGGAAGAATATGAGTGTGTACATGGAGACGCTGATGGATGATTTGATCCATGCCTGAAAAGACGGTGTGTGGACATATGACCGATCTATGAAGACAAACTTCAGAATACATGTTTGGTACCTCTTCTTACTGCATTACATGCTGGCGTATGCCATATTCTGTGGCTAGTGCATGCATGGGAAGTTCCCATGTCCGATATGCCAGGCGGCTCTAAAGTTCATTTGGTTGGCCAAGGGTGGCAAATATTCCTCATTAGACAAGCACCGGCAGTTCCTTACTCGAAACCATCCGTTCAGAAAAGACATTAAGAACTTTACAAAAGGTGTGACTGTCAAAGGCTCAGCACCACCTAAGATGACCGGCACCAATGTTCGTGCTCAGTTAGACTCTCTCGAGATTAATGCACAGGGAGATGGTTTTCTCGGATATGGTGAGCAACACGCATGGACTCACAGGCCATGCTTATTGAATCTCCCCTACTTCGATGATCTCCTCCTTCCACACAATATTGATGTAATGCATGCCAAGAAGAATGTTGTCGAGTCCATTTTTGGCACAATCATAGACATTCCTGAGAAGATGAAGGAC
Organism: Zizania latifolia; assembly: GCA_000418225.1. NCBI lineage: Eukaryota > Viridiplantae > Streptophyta > Magnoliopsida > Poales > Poaceae > Zizania > Zizania latifolia. Next base: position 173,151 of record KE372966.1, on the reverse strand, counting down.
AACGTCAAGGCCCGAGTGGATCAGATGGCACTATGTAACAGACCAAAGCTAGATATGCTACCTCCTAGAGGCGGGAAATCCTAGATGAAGCCAAAGGCCGATTTTGTTCTTACAAAGACCCGAAGGAGGAAAGTACTTGAATGGTTCCAAACCTTGATGTTCCCTGATGGCTATGCAGCTAATCTGAAGAGGGGAGTGAATCTAGCTACTATGCGAATCAACGGGCTCAAGAGTCATGACTATCACATATGGCTTGAGTGGCTGCTCCCGGTGATGATTCAAGGCTATGTCCCCGAGGATGTCTGGCGAGTGCTGGCTGAGTTGAGCAATTTCTTCTGCCAGATTTATGCTAAAGAATTATCTCATACCATGGTAGCAGACATAGAAACACTAGCGCCTGTGTTGCTCTACAAGCTGGAGAAGATCTTTCCACCCGGCTTCTTCAATCCGATGCAACATATGATGTTGCACCTTTTGTATGAGGCACGGATGGGAGGTTCGGTCCAGAGCCATTGGTGCTATTCAATTGAGAGATTCTAGAAGATTCTTCGAAACAAATATAAGAACAAGTACAAAATTGAAGCATCCATAGCTGAGGCATATATCTTGGAGGAGGTGTTAAACTTCACAACCAAATAATATGCGGACAATCTTTCTAGCGTGCATAATCCACCTTCCCGTTACAATCTTTGAGAAGATGAATCAAACCTCAGCATCTTCAGAGGCCAACTAGGAAGTGCAAGTGGTGCGGCTAACAAGACCTTGCAACATGAAGAGTGGCACCTGATTATGTTGTATGTCCTGACAAACCTTTCCGAAGTGGAGCCATACATGGAGTAAGTGCTCAATAAATCGACACCCTCAACTTGATCTTACATGTTTTGACCCTAACTATGATCTCTCTCGTTGCTTTAGGGAATTTCATCGATGATTCTGGCGTGAATCAAGGGACCCTGCCCTTGAGAAATCTATGGCCCTTCTTAAGAATAGTGTCAGAAATGGTCATCCTGATTTCATTTTATGGTTCAAACAGAAGGTACCTTCTAACTTGGCTCCTTAGTTTTACATTTTAACTATATCTTACATGCGACTAATACATGTGCCAGTCTCATTTAAACCTATAGGGAGGAACCGACGCAGCTATGAGTGCCGAGTTGAGACAAGTTGCAAATGGTTGTGCCCATAGGGTCAAGTCATTCAAGGCTTACGACGTGAACAGTTATCGCTTCCACATAGCAAGCCACGAGCAGAGTCGGCCCAATCGAAGAAAAACAAATTCTGGATTTTTTATTCCAGGCATAGATGGGGTTGACTACTATGGACGAATCGAAGAAATATATGAATTGAGTTTGACAGGAGCAAACCTCTTAATTCCGTCATATTCAAATGCCACTGGTTTGATCCCAAAGTAGTTAGACAGACCCCCGATCTTAGGCTAGTCGAAATTCATAAAGACACCATCTTGCCGAGTGATGATGTTTACATCGTGGCTCAATAGGCAACATAGGTTTACTATCTCCCCTACCCATGCAAAACCATCCCACATCTCAAGGGTTGGGATGTTGTGTATAAGGTATCGCCACACGGTAAACTGCCTATTCCCAGCAATGAAGATTATAACATAGACCCCAACACGCACGACGGGGAGTTCTTTCAAGAAGACAGGCTACCAGGCACGTCGTGATTGACTTAACGGAAGCTCTGGATATGGAAGTAGATAACGAAAGTGGTGCTGGTGACAACGAAGAAGATGACGTTGAGAATGGCAAGACTTAGAACTACTACAGAGATTATATTTAGGCAATGACAGTGACGACAACATTCCACCTCCCGAGCACTAGGACGATTATATCATATCACGTGATAGCGATGATGAGACCTATGACCTAGCAAATCCCGATGACGATGACTATTTCTAACAGCTGTACGGGACTTATGTTATTAGTATATTATATTTGTTTACATCGCGTTGCACGGTTTGTCTAAAGTGGTTTACTCTTTTTCGTAGCAGGTGATTGAAAAATGGTGGGGTCTAGGGGTTTCAAGAAAATGATGGGTCTACTAAGTGGGTCTAAATCTAAATCCAAATCTAAAGGTGAGGGGTCCTCAAGTAGACCCCAAGGGGGAAAGAAGCAGGTAGCTAGGAGATCGAGGGAAGGCACCTGTGGCCTCGAGCATGACTATGAGCCAGAGAGGGGCCTCCGATGGCGAGTAGGAGTATGAGCCGCAGAGCACACCTGAGTCTGAGTCGGCTTGTGTAGCTGGCAACAACTCAAGTGAGGAGGAGGAGGCTAGAGGGGAGGTTGCAAGGGGTACCTCTAGCTCTAGTACAGCAATGTGGCTGCGTGGTCCTTCAAGCCTCCTGAGGTGACCAATGTCATTAAATCAACACCCGCTCATCTGACCAGATGGAAATAGATAAGTTGCTCTATCTAGTCCATAATTTATTCCTTTCGTATGTTTAGTATTTCGACAGATACTAACAATTTTTTGAGACACCGGTGCAGGAACTGGATATGGGTTGCTGCTGGAGGCGGCGAGTACTCACGCCGGCTGAACGGCATCCTTGGGCTTATGCTCAAGGAGAAGTTCCCCAGCTTGGTTTCTATTGCCGGGGGGGATTAAGCCAGCGTACACATGAAAGCACTACAAAAGTGCGCTGTACGCCCGTGACCGGGAAGGGAGGTAGTTTGCCAACATAGCCAACCGAGTGAGGGCTGAGCTCTGGGTAAGCTTCTGTTCGCACTATATTTATCAATACTAGTCACATTGGAACTACTTAACTTTTTCGTCACGTCTATATGTAGGACTTCTACCGAGGTCATCAATAGAGCCGCCAAAAAGCTCATTGTTGACAGGCACTACGAGTCTTATATCCAAGCCGTGATCCTCTACTACGCTCATCATTTTGGACAAAAGATCATGAAGAAAGACGCCTGGACCACATACCTAGCCCATGAGCAATACATGCTGGAAAGTACATTACCGTTTATCTTGCAACATTTAACACCTTTTCTTTATACCATTCACTTGGTTATGTAGGTCTCTCCATAGTGGTGCGCATAGGATCTTCAATGTTGGTGACTAATTATCAACAAGTGGTGCTCTTCTGAGTGGCAGAACACTCACAATGCCTGCTAGGAGAGACGCTGACTTATGAGAGGGGCACCACACCATCAGGACTCTCAAAACCTAAATCAGTACGCCACGAGATGGGTATATAGTTACATGTCTCCTTTCTCTCGCTTATTTGCACTTTATGGCTCTTATTGTCTTTCTGTTGTAGTCGACAGCCAACGCGGGTCAAGAATGCTCCTAAGTCATGGCATATGCTCTAGCTCACAAGGGGAGGGTGGTGGAAGACAACCGATACAATCCGAATGACCTCCCTGAGGCATACTCCAACCCGAGCACCTATGAACGCCTCCAAGAATACACGACGATGGCGAGGGAGTTGCACGGCCCTGGTTACGAGCCGGTCCAGCATGACATCGATGGTGAGGTGGTCATGAGGGCTGGAGGAGGCAAGAGGCATGGCCATTACTAGATGGGCAGTGGCGCGCTCGATACTTCACACACTCCCACTCTCTCTCAGCTAAGAGCTCAGAGCTCGAGCTCAGGTCCAGGTATACGCCATCGCTCAGACACATCACGGGGCGCCATTACAGAGCTCTAAGTTAGTTGTATTCCATTCATCCTCAAAGCATTCTACTTTCTTTTTATTGGAACGATAATGACATTGCGATGATGGTCTGTAGGACCAGCTGGAGGCCGAGAGAAGACGTGCTACCGAGATGGAGGAAGAGAATGGGCAAAGGACCGAGATGGATGCTAGGATGCAGGTCATGCAAGCCCAGTAGGCTGATTTTTAGACCTAGATGGCCTATATGTAGCAGATGCAGCAGTATTGGGCACAGATGATGGGCGGCTCGTATTCAGGTCAGATGGGATAGCCTCCATTACTGACGCTACCCCTCCTGCACTCCCTCAACCTCAACCATCTCCGCACACTCCACAGAGCAGCAATGTGAGTTTCTAACCCTGTAATCATCGTTTTTGCTATATACAGTTGTGCTAACTAACTTCTTTTTGTAGTTTCAATCATCGGCATCAGGATCAAATACGCCACCGGTGCCTTGGGATCCTTGGGAGCCGTGATATCCATAAGTTGTAAATTTTTTAGTTCCCTGACTCTGTAATGCACTTGTGAGTAAATTGTTATTGGCCAACTTTGTGAACTTATGAAGATATGTGATGTGAATTGTGAAATGTGAATGATGATGTGAACTTGTGAAGTGAATTTGTGATGTGAATTTGTGATGAATTTTGGATGAAATGTGAATTTGAGATGATTTTGTGATGAATTTAGGATGAAATGTGAATTTGAGATGAAATGTGGATATATATATGTGAATGTGTATGTGGATTTGTGTATATGTGTATGTGAATGTATAAGTGTATGTGAATGTACTGAATTTTGTTAAAAAAATTGGGTTTTCCGAGTGTAAACACTCGGCAAACACCTTCAAACGCACAGAATTGCGTCACGTGGCATGATTCTATGCATTCTGTTAACCTTGGCCGAGTACCGAAGGGGCTTCACCGAGTGCCACATAAGGCACTAGGCAAACACGTGCCCGTTCACCGAGTGCCTGGCATGGCACTCGGTGAAGCCGCCATCATGTCGCCCCAACCATTACGCTATTTTTTGTGCCGAGTGCCACACCGGGCACTCAGCGAAGCTGACATGGCACTCGGTGAAGGGGTCACTGAGTGCCCGATAAAAACCCTCGGCGAACCCCTGTTCACCTGTGGCACTCATTGAAGAACAATTTTCCTGTAGTGAGATCCATGAGCTTGAATTGTCCATGGGAGCATCCACGGTAGTTGCTGTGAGTTCGCCTCTCAGAGCACCGATGATAGCTACAGCTATCTCGATAGAGATGCCTTCCTAAGATTTGGTGAGTTTGCCCCACCGCCGTCACAAGCTGCACCGCCATCGATGCACCGCACTGCCCCTCGCAACCGCTCCCTGTCCACTCCACGCCACTGCACCCTACGCAGCCATGCGCTAGCCCATTGCCGTGGCACCCAAGGCAGCCACGCACTGCCCCACCACCACTGTGCCCTAAGCATCCGGTCCCAAGCCTTGGCCAGCCACGTGCTGACCTGCCACATGCTACCTGTTAGCATTATGCCCTAGAGGCAACATAGAGATGTTGTACGTGGCATAATATGTTTATGAAATATGGTTATTATTTCTTAAAATAGATTATCATTATGGATCAACAAATATGTGATTTGTTCATAAGACTGATAATGTGACTATTTCTAAAAGATCCCTGATCAGATATAAGTCATATATGGAACAGATATGACTAAGATCGGTATGTGTATTGATTGATAATCATGTCTCATGGATCATGGGTATGGAGATACCGACTCAATAACATAAACATATGTTGGATAGATCCACTATAAGATACTATTGAGATTCTATGTGTCATTAGTTGGTCTCAGTTGTGTTTATGTAAAGTCCTTAGACGTGAGTTCATCATGGTTCCCAACATACGTAGTAGCTTACTTTCGGACTACTAAACGCTACTTCATAACTAGATAGTTATAAAAGTAGTCATCGAGTCTACTATAAAACATGTAGTGGGATGTGAGTGATCAAGATAGAATTTGCCCCTCTCTATGAGAGAGATATCTCCAGGCCCCTCGATGTAATAGATTATGGAAGCGCATGGCCATGCTGACGTGATTAAAGAGTTAATCACAGGTTATAATCCAATACGGAGATCGAGAGAGGATAGAGCTATTGATATGATGGCACAAATCTCACCTTTTGCTCGATCGATATTGTGAGGCAAAGGGACATGTACATATTGAACATTACAAGGTTCAGCCGATATGATCTTTACGTATACTTGGGTTAATATGATTTGCTAGAGGCCGCTGTTAATGGAGTATGGAAATGGGTTTCCATATGTTAACCAAGTTATACGTGAACCTACAGGGTTTGAATAGGATTCGAATTTGGTTTAATTTGGATAGAGATCCAAATGGCTTAGATAGAGATCCGAATAGATCGGATGGGGATCCAAGTAGAGTCCTGATTGGACCTAGAAGGTCCCAAGCTAAAACGTCTATATATATGAGGGTATAGGGTGCAGGGAATCTAAGAGAGCTTTTTGCCTTGCATGTTGATGTGATCCTCATGCTAAGTTGTTAGCTACTAAAAGCAAACCCTAGCCGCCACCTCTCGAGAGCCTGACCATCTCACCGACCTCCCGGGTGCTAGTACACCATTGGCCGGTGTTCCCATCCCTGATGTGTGGATACCAGTAGAGGCATAGCTATTCTGCTTCACATCGGCATCGACACCGCTAATTGGATTGATGGCGTCATCGGCTACTTCTCAAGGACCATCATCGGCTTGAAGGAGTCATCGGGAGTTCCTGAGGATGTTGATGGCCTATCAAGGACGTTCGTCGGATCCCTAAGGACGTCGATCAGATTCCTGACCACATCGGCACGCTCGAGTTGGATCAGCTCACTACTCCAAGTCTCCTTCCACTTTACTGCGTGCCTGATGTAACAATCTATGGTCCCTCTCTTAGCAAGATATCCTGGTGTACGCGGTAGAAAAATTTTGTTTTTTGGCTAGCGTAGCCTCCGTGTTCCCCAACACTACCCCACCGCCATGCCCTAGGCATCCGCTCCCAAGCCCTGGCCAGCCACGTGCTTGCTTGCTGCCACCGTGCCATAGGCAGCTGTGCGCTACCCCGTCATCGCCGTGCCCTAGGCAGAAGCTCCAAATCCCTGGCCAGCTGCGCCATTCTGGTTCATGCGATTGATATTTGCCTGTTTTGATTAGATGAACGAAAGAATTGAAAGGGTATGTTTTGTAATAGTAGTGGTGGGTAACTACTGTTAGCATTATGCCCTAGAGGCAACATGGAGATGTTGTACGTGGTATACTATGTTTATAAAATGAAGTTATTTGTTCCCTGAAATAGATTGTTATTATAGATCAACAAGTACGTGACTTGTTCATGAGACTCATAATATGACTATTTCTAAATGATCCCTGATCGGTTTTAAGTCATATATAAAACAGTTATGACTGAGATCAGCATGTGTATTGATTGATGATCATGTCTCATGGATCATGGTTATGGAGATACCAACTCAATAACATGGACGCATGTTGGAGAACATATGTTGGAAAGACCCACTATGAGAAACTGTTGAGATTCTATGTGTCATCAGTTGGTCTCAGTAGTGTTTATGTAAACATAGCTCATGAAGGCATCACCCATCTAGGCCTCCTCGATAAGCTGCATCGGAAGCCCATTTCTTCGGTGGCCCAACTCATGAAGTATTTTGAGTAGCGTACTCGTTCTGAGAA
>KE372966.1:122805-139848 GCA_000418225.1 Zizania latifolia | reverse complement strand
CACCGTCACACAAGTCTAGGCATCGGAGGTATGAGCTCTGAGTCCACTGAAGCTAGCATATGCGGAGGCTAGGGCTCCTGAATCCAAAAGAAGCAATAAGCACTTTCGAAGTGAAGTGTTAAACATTGCTGGGCCCTGATCTCCAAAGTTTCAGCAAGGCCAAGGATGAGGCCGAGGTATCTGGCCAAGGCCAGCAGTCAGGCCCCCCATCCTAGGTCAAAGCTTCTTCTGCAACATGCATGGAGCCAACGACAGCCATAACACTGACACCTGCAAGGCCATTTTGGCCCTGCAGAGAGACTACCTCGAACGGACTGCAGGCCGAGGGATGATGGATCAAGCATGTCTAGGCCATGGCCCATGCTGAGCCAAACGAAGCGATACCCTGAGTCCCGGTGACAAACATAATTCCACCCCCAAGGTTGAGGACGCACCAGGACCCCCGAAGCGGGTCGTGCACCCAACCTTGAGCGGAGGGGCACTTAGAAATCTGTCCAAGTGACAGTGGCGTGAGTATGTCCACGAAGTAGGACATATTGGGACCTCCTCCTTGGCCGTGTCCATGCCAGAGTGGGCACATGTGCCAGTCTCCTTCACCACTGAAGACGCCATTGGGATCAAGTTTCTGCACATGGACCCCCTCGTCATCTCCACCGACATCGCTGGCACTAAAGTGCGGCGAGTTCTCGGCGATGGTGTTAGCTTCGTGGAAATTATTTTCACACATGCCTTCGACCAGCTTTGCATCCCTCGGAAGCATCTCCTTCCAGCTGTGAGGCCTCTACAATGGTTTAATGGGCCGCCCCTTGAAGCCATAGGCCAAATCAACCTCGTAGTCACCTTCAGCGAAGGCAACCTCGCGCGCGTGGAAGAAATCATATTCGATGTTGTCGATGCCCCATATGCATACAACGCCATACTTGGGAGGGGTACTCTGAACTAGTTAGGAGCCGTCGCACACCACAATTATTTGTGCATTAAGATTCCCACTCAAGGGGGGTCCTCACAGGGCTTGGGGACCAAAGCGTTGCGTGAAGGGTCGAATACGGCCACACCACCCCCCTCGACGCTCATCAAATACACTCAGTTCATGTGCAAGAGGGAGGAGGCACTCTCCCAGAAGAATAGCAAGGGCTGATGGGGAACACAGAGGCTACGCTAGCCAAAAACAAAAATTTTCTACCGTGCACACTAGGATATCTTGCTAAGAGAGGGACCATAGATCGTTACCTCAGACACGTAGTGCAGTGGAAGGAGAGTTAGAGTAGCAAACCAATCCAACTCGAGTGTGTCGATATGGTCGAAAAGCCGATGATGGTCCCCAAGAAGTAGCCGATGACGCTGCTGATCCAATCAGCGATGCCGATGCCGATGCAAAGCAGAATAGCAATGCCTATACTGGTATTGACACATCCAAGGTGGGAACACCAGCCGATGGTGTACTAACACCCAGGCGGTCGGCAAGATGGTTAGGCTCTCGAGAGATGGCGGCTAAGGTTTGCTCTTGATGGCAAACAACTTAGCACAAGGATCGCATCAACATGTGAGGCAAAAGCTCTACTTCCCTGTGCCCTGCACCCTTTATATACTTGGCCCAACCATGACTTTACTCAGATCCCTATTTGATCTGTTCGGATCTCCATCAAAACTGTTTGGATCTCTATACAAATTTAGCCCAATTTGAATCCTATTCTAATCTAGTGTTCCAACCTATTAAGTGTGTGACCCTGTAGTTTCACGTATAGCTTGGTTAACATATGGAAACTCTTTTCCATACTCCATTAACAGCGGCCTCTAGCAATGCATATTAACCCAAGTATACGTATAGATCATATCAGTTAAACCTTGTAATGTTCCATAAGTAGATGTCCCTTTGCCTCACGATATCAATCGAGTACAAGGTGAGATTTGTGCCATCCTATCAATAGCTCGATCCTCCCTCGATCTCCATATTGGATTATAACCTGTGATTAACTCTTTAATCATGTCGGCATGGCCATGTACTTCCATAATTCATTACATCGAGAGGCCTGGAGATATCTCTCCCGTAAGAAGGGGCAAATTCCATCTTGACCACTCACATCCCACTACATGTTTCATAGCATACCCAAGAACTACTTTTATAACTACCCAGTTATGGAGTGGCGTTTGGTACACTCAAAGTAAGCCACTACGTGTGTTGGGAACCATGATGATCTCAGGTCTAAGGACTTTACATAAACACTACTGAGACTAACTGATGACAGGCGGAATCTCAATAGTGCCTCACAGCGGGTCTATCCAACATATGTTCTCCAATATACGTCTATGTTATTGAGTTGGTATCTTCATACCCATGATCTATGAGACATGATCATCAATCGATACACATGCCGATCTTAGTCATATCTTTTCCACATATGACCTATATCCGATCAAGGATCATTTAGAAATAGTCACGTTATGAGTCTCATGAACAAATCACATATTTGTTTATCCATAATGACAATCTATTTCAAGGAACAGTAACTTTATTTTATAAATATAGTATACCACGTATAACATCTCCATGTTGCCTCTAGGGCATAATGCCAACAATCTGCCACTTGCACTAGAGTCAACTATGTAGATATCTAATACCCATAGATCTAGTGTGCATCTCATGCTTGGATTGTGATATGGGCTATGTCAACAGCTCTGCAACATTTGGATCAGTTTACACTTTGCATATCTTTACATCTCCTCTATCCACTATCTTGCGGATCAGATGATATTACCGAAGTATGTGTTTGGACTTCTGGTGTGATCTAGGCTCCTTTGCTTGTGCGATAGTACCACTATTATCACAATAGAGGTCTATCGGATTAGAAGCACTGGTCATCACACCAAGCTCAGAAATAAATTTCTTGATCCAAATAGCCTCCTTCACAGCTTTCAAAGCTGCTATGTACTTGGATTCTATTGTAGAGTCAGCTACCGTCTCTTGCTTAGAACTTTTCTAGCTCACCTCTCCACCATTGAGGCAAAAAACGAATCTAGATTGTGATCTGTAGTCATCCTTGTCGGTTTAGAAGCTTGCATCGGTGTAACCACTTATAATGAGCTCTTCCTCACCTCCATAAACTGGGAACATATCTTTAATTCTTCTCAAGTACTTTAAGATGTTCTTTATGGTTATCCAGTGACTCTCACCTGGATCAGATTGGTATCTGCTCATAATGCTCAAAGCATATGAGACGTCTAGGCACGTACACAGCATGGCATATATATTAGATCCAATTGCCAAAGCATATGGAATCACATTTATTTTGTCTCGCTCATCAAGTGTATTCGGACACTGAGTCTTGCTGAGATTTATGCCATGTAACATCGGCAAGAGACCTTTTTTGAAACCTTCATGTTGAGCCTCTTCAACACCTTGTCAATGTACATATCCTAGTATAATCAATTAGCCTACTTGATCTATCTCTATAGATCTTGATATCTAGAATATATGCTGCTTCTCCTAAGTCCTTCATAGAGAAACTATTTTTCAATGAAGACTTAACAGATTCTAGCATAGGTATATCATTTCTGATCAACAATATGTCATCTACATATAAGATTAGAATACAAGTGTGCTCATACAAGCCTTCTTGTAAACACAAGGCTCTTCTTTGTTTTTGAAGAAACCAAACCCTTTGATCACGTCATCAAAATGAATGTTCCAACTCCGAGATGCCTGCTTCAATCCATAAATGGATTTCTACAGTTTCATACCTTTCTAGCCGATTGTGGATCAACAAAACTGGTCGGCTTTGTCATCTACACATCCTTACTCTGATTTCGATTAAGGAAAGCTATTTTGACATCCATCTGTTATATTTCACAATCAAAATATGCAGCGATCGCTAGAATGATTCGGATAGACTTTAACATTACGACGGGCAAGAATGTTTCATCATAATCAACACCTTGAATCTGTTTAAAACCTTTAGCCACCAATCACGCTTTATAGATATGAAAATTTCTATCTATATCTATCTTCTTCTTAAAAACCCATTTACACTCAATGGCTTTTACACCATCGGGTGGATCAACAAAGTTCAAACTTGATTGGTGTACATGGATTCAAGCTCAGACCTCATGGCTCCAAGCCATTTCTTATAGTCTGCTCCCACCATCGCTTCTTCATAGGTCTTGGGCTCATCGTTGTCCAACAACAATATATCCCGTTCCTGAGTAGTCAAGAACATGAACCTCTTAGGTGCATGTCGTACCCTCTCTGACCTATGTGATGCAACAGGTTCTTCAACACCTTAATTATCATGTTGTGGTTCTATGGGAGTTAAAACATTTTTAAATGTTTCTTGAACTTCGGGCGACAAACACTTTGCCGAGTTCCCTGTTATAGAAAAAATATCCTTTGGTTTCCCAAGGATACCCGATAAAGAAGCACTTGTCGGATTTGGGAGTAAGCTTGTCGGATTGTAAACGCTTTACATAAGCTTCACAACCCCAAATTTTAAGAAAAGATAGATTAGGACGACGTCCTGCCCATATCTCATATGGAGTCTTTTTAACTGACTTTGATGGAACCCTGTTTAATGTGAAAGCGGCTGTTTCTAAAGCATATCCCCAGAAGGATAATGGAAGATCACTTTGGCTCATCATTGATCGGACCATATCTAGCAGGGTACGATTTCTCCGCTCGGACACACCATTCCATTGAGGTGTTCTGGGTGGAGTCAATTGTGGAACAATTCCGCAATCTTTTAGATAATTACCAAACTCAAGGCTCAAGTATTCTCCTCCACGATCTGATCGTAGAAACTTGATTGTCTTTCCTAAATAATTTTGTAATTCATTCTGGAATACTTTTAACTTTTCAAAAGACTCCGACTTATGCCTCATTAGGTAGATATATCCATATCTACTAAAGTCATCGGTAAAAGTTATAAAGTACTAAAAACCACCTTTGGCTATTGAGCTTATTGGTTCGTATACATCAGTATGTATGAGTGCCAACAAGTCACTTGCCCTCTCACTTTGACCCATGAAATATGCCTTTGTCATCTTGCCAAGTAAACAAGATTCACATGTCTCAAATGATTCAAAATCAAAAGAGTCGAGAAGATCATCCTTATGGAGCTTCTCCATGCGTCTCTCATTAATATGACCTAGGCGATAATGCCAAATAAATATGGGATTCAAATCATTAAGATATTGACTTTTCATACTAATGTTATAGACATGAGATTCTTCAAGATTTTAATCGTATAATCCATTCACCAGTGGAATATGACAATAGAACATATCTCCAAGATAAACTAAATAACCATTGTTCATTAATCTAAAGTCATAACCTTCTGCTTGCAAACATGAAGCAGAAATAATTTTATTAAACAGTGATGGAACACAATTACAATTATTTAATTCTAAAACTAATCCTGAAGGTAGAGACAATGGCATTGTGTCGATAGCAACCGCAGCAACTCTTGCCTCATTGCCCATGCGAAGATCCACTTCACCTCTAATCAAACTTCTACTTCTTCTCAGACCCTACAATGACTTGAAGACGTGAGCAACTGATCCGGTATCAAATACCCAAGAATCAATAGATGAAGTAGCAAGTTTGATTTCTATAATATTTATACCTAAAGCGAAAGTCATACTTTCCTTCTTCTTGAGATCCTCCATGTACTTCTTGCAGTTTCTCTTCTAATGACCTGGCTCCTTGCAGTAAAAGCAAACTGCATCTTGAGCCACCCCTTTCATGTCCTTTTTGGTCTTGGAATTGCTAGCGATCTCATCGGGAGTCAACTTCCTCTTGATCATATATTTCTTGACACGGAGCTATTTTTTGCCTTTCTGCAGCATCATCATATGATTGTTGTTTTTCTTAATGCTCTCCTCGGCGGTTTTCAGCATCCCATGTAGTTCCATCAAAGTTTTATCCATGCTATTCATATGATAATTGAGTCTAAACGGTTCAAAACTCAATGATAGGGATTGACGAATCAGATCAGTAGCCAACTCTTGGCTAAGGGAAAAGCCTAGCTTTTCTAGACTCTCAATGTAGCCAATCATCTTGATAACATGAGGACTGATGGGATTCACTTCAGCAAGCCTGCACACAAATAAGGACTTTGAGATGTTGAACCTCTCGACCCTCGCTTGGTTCTTAAACATGCCACGCAGAGCCACAATAATATTGTAAGCGTTTGTGTTCTATTATTGCTTTTGAAGCTCGGAAGATATTGTGGCAAGCATAAGATAGCTTACATCAAGGCAATCATTAGTGTGCTTCTTGTAAGAATGCCGTGCAGCCACAGTAGTATTGTCAGGCAAGTCATTAGGGTAGGGACTTTTAAGAACATACTCTTTTATTTCTTATTTAAGAACAATTCTCAAATTTCTATAACAATCCATAAAGTTTGTTCCATTGAATTTTTCCTTTTCAAGAATAGATCACAAATTAAAAGAACTAGACGTGGTAGAGGCTGACATAATCTACAACATAAGATATGCAAAGTTTAGCACCTATGTTTATGTTAATCTTTCATTAAACTAATTAATAAAATATTCTTCCACTATGTTTTTGGGAACCAAAACCTCCCTCTCGGTTACATAGTGGGTCAAGATCCTCATTTCACTAATTCCTAGTGAGCTTTGGCATCACTGCTAGATATTAATGATATGGGATAAGCAACACCTTGTTAATCACATCTCCATGTGACTTCTGTTTATTAGGTTAGCATCACCATGCTCTAGCCCCAACCTGATGCCCTAAGGTCCAAGACTATTTTGATAACCTTATTAAGCAATCCAAAAGCTTCTACATATAGATGTCTAACATCTATCCTAACTTGCAATAGTAATCACCGGCACTCTGCTTTGGCAGACCCACCAAACGATGAACATTACCGTGTTAGGTGAAGCAATTAGAAAGGAATCGATAGCTTAATTTTTCTGAGGGATTCTATCCTATCATGACCACATATCAAACACGATATAGCATAAAAATAAATAGAAGACATCACAGATAGATACTTTTAACTGTAAATTAGTATGGCCCAAGCAAATGGTGATCTCCATCTCTATTAGTGGTGTAGATGATCTCCATCGTCCACATCACTCCTTTGGGCCACCAGGCTTGAAATCCTGTAATCGTAAGTCTAGGCTACTACTATAATAGCTAGAAAATGAAGATTACAATTAATGATTCAAGCAACCGACACGCAGGTCGGCAAATAAAATAGAGGCAGCTATCACATAGCCAAAGATCATGGCATGCGAGCCATACATAAGAGTTACATGCATTACATACATCTCTTATAAATCATATAGGGCCATACCATTCACATCATTCTCTACAAAAACAAGTTAAATGTAGAATTACATTCTAACTAACGATGTGAACTAGGACTCTATACAAGGCATGACGCAATACAAGGCGCGCACACATAGCGGTCCCGATCTGAGACAACCTCTTGGGAACCAGTTTTTCCTTAGCCGATGGGGTTGGCCAGGTGGTCGGGCAATATGCTCGAGAGCCGACGATAGTGGTCAGGAAGACCAGTCGGGAGGCACTCAAGGCGGCCAGATCGGTAACCTACTCAAATTACGATACGTGTTTGCATCTGATGCAACAACATATAGCGATTCGAGTGTTACGATCCAATCTGCAATTACCCCGTAAACCAATTGATCTCATCCACCAGCAAAATTCACATATCCGATCTATGAAGTTGTATTAGAAAAACTGCTCTTGACAAACAATTTACCCTGATCCGAGACAACCTCTTGGGAACCAGTTTTTCCTTAGCCTATGGGGTCAGCTAGGTGGTTGGGCGATGCGCTCGAGAGTCAAAGACAGTGGTTAGGAAGACTAGTCGAGAATAGCCGATGCTCTCGGATCCATAACCTACTCGGACATACACTTCCACTAACTTTCATGACCGGTTGAAACGAGATTTTCTGACAATGCAGATCCAGAACGCCCTTTTTTACTCAATCCAGAATACCGATAAAGTCAGATTGAATCATTTTCAGGCTTTTCAGCCTCCCTTTGCTGGTTCTGAACTATCACTGATCCCAGGATATGTGTTTGCATCTGATGTAGCAACTTATCCTGATTCAGGTGTTACGACCCAATCTGCAACTACCCAAAAACCGATTGATCTCATCAACTCATGCAGTCGATTGATTTATCTCATGAACGGATCGACCTAGACTGTAATAGATCCAATCTACTACAACCACATATCAACTATACGCACCGATCTAGATCACAATCTATGAAAGATGGCTCTGGTACCACTGATGGGGAACGTGGAGGCTACACTAGCCAAAAACAAAAATTTTCTACCGCGCACACTAGAATATCTTGCTAAGAGAGGGACCATAGATCGTTAACTCAGGTACGCAATGCAGCGGAAGGAGAGCTGGAGTGGCAAGCCAATTCAACTCAAGCATCTCGATATGGTTGAGAAGCCGATGGATGTCCTTGTTCGGGTACGTGGAGGCTACGCTAGCTGAAAACAAAAATTTTCTACCGCGCACACCAGGATATCTTGCTAAGAGAGAGACCATATATCATTACCTCGGGCACGCAGTGGAGCGAAAGGAGAGTTAGAGTAGTGAGTCGATCCAACTCGTGCGTGCTGATTTGGTCGAGAGCCGATCGATGTCCTCGAGAAGCCGATCGAGATCCTTGAGAAGTAGCCAATGACGTCCTCGAGAACTCTTGCTCCTTCGAGCCAATGACACCACCAATCTGATGTAGGTTAGTGAAGCAGTAAAGCAACGCCTCTACTGGTATCCACACATCCAGGGTGGGAACACTGGCCAATGGTGTACTAGCACCCGGGTGGTCAGCGAGATGGTCCGGCTCTCGAGAAGTGGTGGCTAGGGTTTGCTCACGGTGGCTAACTACTTAGCACGAGAATCACATCAACATGCGAGGCAAAAAGCTCTCTTTCCCAGCGCCCTGTACCCTCATATATATAGACGTCCTAGCTTAGGCCCTACCATGCCCAACTAGGACTCTACCCAGATTTTTATCCGATCTATTCAGATCTCTATCCAAACCATTTGGATCTCTATCCAAACTGAGCCCAATTTGAATCCTATTCGAATCCAATGTTCTAACCCATTTAGTGTGTGACCCTATAGGTTCATGTATAGCTTAGTCAACATATAGAAACTTCTTTCTATTCTTCGTTAATAGTGGCCTCTAGAAAAGCATATTAATCCAATTATACGTAAAAGATCATATCAGCTGAACCTTGTAATGTTCCATATGTACATGTCCCTTTGCCTCACGATATCGATCGAGCACAAGGTGAAATTTGTGCCATCCTATCAATAGCTCGATCCTCTCTCGATCTCTGTATTGGATTATAACCTATGATTAACTCTTTAATCACTTCGACATAGCCATGCACTTCCATAATCCATTACATCGAGGGGCCCATAGATATCTCTCCTGTTAAGGAGGAGCAAATTCCATCTTGATCACTCACATCCCACTACAAGTTTCATAGCGGACTCGATGACTACTTTTATAACTATCTAGTTACAGAATAGCGTTTAGTAGTTCCAAAGTAAGCTACTATGTATGTTGGGAACCATGATGATCTCAGGTCTAAGGATTTTACATAAACACTACTGAGACCAACTGATGACACGTGAAATCTTAACAGTGCCTCATAGCGGATCTATCTAACATATGTTCTCCAACATACGCCCATGTTATTGTGTCGGTATCTCCATACCCATGATCCATGAGACATGATCATCAATCAATACCCATGCCAATCTCAGTCATATCTATTCCATATATGACCTACATCCGATCAGGAATCTTTTAGAAATATTCATATTATGAGTCTCATGAACAAATCACATATTTGTTGATCCATAATGATAATCTATTTTAAGGAACAATAACCTTATTTTATAAACATAGTATGCCACATACAATATCTCTATATTGTCTCTAGGGCATAATGCTAACAGTCCTCGGGAAGCTGATCAATCGTCCTTGGGAACTCCTGAGAATTTCTCTCGAGGACTCCTCTCTCAAGCCGATGACAGTCCCTAAGAAGTAGCCGATGACGCTGCTGATCTAATCAGCGATGCTGATGCCGATGTGAACCAGAATATCAATGCTTCTACTGGTATCCACACATTCGAGGTAGAAACAATGGCCGATGATGTACTAGCACCCAGGCGGTCAGCGAGATGGTCAGGATCTCGAGAGTGGCGGCTAGGGTTTGCTCTCAATGGCTAACAACTTTGCATGAGGATCGCATCAACATGCAAGGCAAAAGCTCTACTTCCCAGCACCCTACACCCTTCATATATATAGACATTCTAGCTTGGGTCCTACCGGGCCCAACAAGACTCTACTCAGATCCCTATCCGATCTGTTTGAATCTCTATCCAAATTTAGCCCAACTAGAATCATATTTGAATCCAGTGTTCCAACCCGTTAAGTGTGTGACCCTGTAGGTTCACGTATAGCTTGGTTAACGTATGGAAACTCCTTTCTACACTCCATTAACAGCGGCCTCTGGCAAAGCATATTAACCCAAGTATACGTAAAGATCATATCAGCTGAACCTTGCAATGTTCCATATGTAGATGTCCCTTTGCCTCACGATATCGATCGAGGACAAGGTGAGATTTGTGCCATCCTATCAATAGCTCGATCCTCTCTCGATCTCCGTATTAGATTATAACATGTGATTAACTCTTTAATCATGTCGGCATGGCCATGCACTTCTATAATCCATTAGATCGAGAGGCCGAAAGATATCTCTCCCGTATGGAGGGACAAATTTCATCTTGATAACTCACATCCCATTACATGTTTCATATCATACATGAGGACTACTTTTATAACTACCCAGTTATGGAGTAGCGTTTGGTAGACTCTAAGTAAGCCACTATACATGTTGGGAACCATGATGATCTCGGGTCTAAGGACTTTACATAAACACTACTGAGACTAACTGATGACACGTGGAATCTCAACAATGCCTCATAGCGGGTCTATCCAATATATGTTCTCTAACATATATCCATGTTATGGAGTTGGTATCTCTATATCATAATCCATGAGACATGATCGTCAATCAATACACATGCCAATCTTAGTTATATCTGTTCCACACATGACTTATGTTTAATTAGGGATTATTTAGAAATAGTCACATTATAAGTCTCATGAACAAATCATGTATTTGTTGATCTATAATGACAATCTATTTCAAGGAACAGTAACTTTATTTAATAAACAAAGTATGCCACATACAACATCTCCATGTTGCCTCTAGAGCATAATGCCAACATTCATTGCATTGAATGTGGTGAGGCAAACCATATTCGTGTCAACTGTCCTAAGCTCAAGAAATCTTCAAAAGAAGATAAGGAGGACAGCAAGTGCTCATCCAAAGAGGATAAGATGAAAAACCGGAACTATAAGATGGTGCATTGAGTCCTTGCCATCCTCGACCAAGTTGATATGAGTGATGTGGACTCGATGAGCGATGGAAGTGAAGATGAAGGCAAAGGCAAAAAGAATGATCTCACTAGAATGTCTTATGGCACGTGATATGGTAGGCTCTAGCGAGGATGAACTCTACAATGATGAAAATGAGGTAAAACCTACTTATGATGATTTAGCTCGTGCTGTTGTTCGTCTTGATACTAAACTAAGAAAATGTAATAAGAAAGCTAAGAAACATGAACTTGTTGAATCACTCAATTCTGAAATTGATATGCTCTTGTCTTGTATTCCTGATGATGATTCATGCAAATCTTGTGATTCTTTATAATCTAAAATTATTGCTTTAAGAGATGTTCATGCTTCTACTCTTCATAAGCTCAATGATAAATTTGTCAAGAATAAATCCTATTTTGCTATTGGTACTACTGTGCTTAATCATGTTGTTGATGAATTATTTGAAAAAGATGAAAGTTGCTTTATATGCTAGTTCTTTTGTAAATGCTTTATATTGTAGTAAATTCAAACAACTTAAGAATATAAAGAGCTCAACCACTGTGAAACATGATTCGACTTCTTGCTCACAATGCTCATTGCTTGAATTGAAACTAAAAGATGCTTATGATAGAGATGAACTTTTGCAAAATGATTTGCGTACTCATGAGGTGTTGTCTTGCTCAAATTGTCAAAAACAAAAAAGGTATTGCTGATGTTTGTAATAATTGTGTTGCCTTGACAAAAGAATTGGATTATTTACAAAGATCCTTTCAACACTTTTCAACTGGTAAAAAGAACCTCAACATGATAATGGATACATCTAAAATAAGCACAAATCATAGGGACTAGGCTTTGATGCTCATGCTTATTTTACTTCTCATCATCCTACAGCAATTAAAGCTCTTCACAGAGGTAAGATTGAGGTTAAACCTGAACCAAAGCAAATTATTTTTAAATCTGCTAGAACATTGTCAAACTTAGCAACATCACGTGCAATTGCTTCTACATTTAAAACAACTAAACCGGTGAAGTTTAATTGTACACATTATGGAAAAGATGGACACTTAGTTTAGTTCTGTTTTAGACTTGCAAGTCAATAGAAAAAGAATAGGGAAAAATCATTCGCTAAATATAAGTGGCAACGGCCATTTATGGAATCTATTAGAGCAGTCGAGCCACAACATTTGAGGTGGTCGAACCGACCTTTTTCGGTGGTCAGATCTTGGGTTAATCGATGGTTTGACCGACAGCGCCCTATTTTGGTAAGAGGTAAAAGTGACACTAGTTTTGCTCGAGGATTTTTGCCTGCTGGTGTTTGTGGTCGAGTGTCTCAGTGTTGGATTCCTAAATTTCTTTTATCGAACCCTAATACTGAGACCTCGACATCTTCTCTTGTGTAGGTCTCGAGAGTGAGGAAGGAAAACATATGGCTAGTAGACTCCAGATGTTCATGACATATGTCTGGTGATAAAAATTGTTTCTCCTCCCTCATACGCGCATCCCGGTCTGAATCAGTGACTTTTGGGGATGCTTCTACTAGCGCCGTCATTGCTAAAGGTACAGTCGAGGTAAGTTACAAATACATGTTCAAAGATGTAGATCTTATTGATAATTTGAAATACAACTTACTTTCCGTATCACAAATTATTAATGAGGATCTTGAGGTGTGTTTTAAAAAATCTAGTTTTAAAGTTCTTGATGCCTTCGGTGATCTTGTGTTTGAGATTTCACCTTTTTGGAGGTGTTTTTAAAGCTGATTTTGATTCACTTTCATCTTCTAAGATTAAATGTCTAGTTGCTAATGATTTAAAAGATTTATTCTTCTGGCATCGTAGACTTGGCCATGTTTGTTTTGATCATCTCACTCGTGTTAGCGGTTTGTACATTATTCATGGCTTACCGAAACTTAAAGGTGTTGGTGATTTGGTTTGCTGTTCTTGTCATCATACCAAAATAGTTTCTAGCTCACATGCTCCTATTATCTTGGTTATGACAACTATACCTGGTCAACTTTTACACATGGATACTGTTGGACCTACTAGAATTCAATCTGTTGAGGGAAAGTGGTATGTTCTTGTCATTGTTGATGATTTCTCTAGATACTCTTGAGTTTTCTTTATGGCATCTAAGGATGAAGCTTTTGGTCTTTTTCAAAACTTAGTTTTTAGATTATCTATTGAACTCCCTGGAGCACTTAGAGCAATTTGAACTAATAATGGTACTGAATTTAAAAATTCATCTTTTGAGTACTTTTGTGCTAAAAAAGCATTAAATATTAGTTTTCCTCACCTAGAGTTTCACAACAGAATGGTGTTGTTGAAAGAAAAAATAGAACTTTGGTTGAAATGACTAGAACTATGCTTGATGAACATCAGACTCCTAGGAAGTTTTGGGCTGAAGCAATTTCTGTAGCTTGCTATATTTCAAATAGAATTTTCTTACGATCAAAGCTACGCAAAACTTCTTATGAGCTTCGTTTTAGTCATAGACCTAGTGTTTCTCACTTGAGAGTTTTTGGGAGCAAATGTTTTGTATTGAAATCTAGAAATTTAGATAAATTTGAAGCAAGATCTCAAGATAGCATTTTTCTTAGTTATCATGCTCATACTCGTGGTTACCGTGTAATTGTGTTAGAAACTAATAAGATTGTGGAAACTTTTAAAGTCATTTTTGATGAGACTAGTCCTGGTACTAGACCCGATGTAATAGATACAGGTGCACAGATTTAGGGAGAGGATGAAAGCATCTTTGTTGAAGAAAGTGATGATGAAGACAACGATGTGGCTGGTGGTCAAACCAACATCAGGGTCAGGTCTGACCAACACTTAGGTGTAGTCGGGGGAGCAATACCGACCACAAGGAGATGAAGTTTCTGCAACTTCTAATGTTCCAAAGGAGATCACTTCGTTTCTTAAAGATGTTGTACAAGACACTTCTCAAAATGTTTCAGCTCCTTTGCACATTCAATGTCAACATCATTCGGAACAAATAATTGGTAATCGATATGAGTGTGTCACTTGTTCCAGGTTTGCTTCTCCTGACTCTCATGCTCATTCGGCTTTTGTTGCTTCTTTTGAAACCAAAGATATTTCTCATGCTCTAACTAATGAATCATAGATCACTGCCATGCATGAAAAACATAAAAACTTTGATCGCAAGAAAGTCTAGAATTTGGTTGAATCTCCTCGAGGTCATAACATTATTGGAACCAAATGGGTTTTCTGAAATAAACAGAATGAGGATGGTGTAATTATTAGAAACAAAGCTAGCATTGTTGCTCAAGGATTTACTCAGGTATAAGGTTTTGATTTTGATAAAACATTTGCTCCTGTTGCTAGAATTGAAGCCATTAGACTTCTTTTAGCTTTTGCCGCATCTAAAAGGTTTTATCAATGATGAAGTTTATGTTAAACAACCACCTGATTTTAAAAATCCTAAGTTCCCAAATTATGTTTTCAAGTTGTCTAAAAAATATCACAACATGATCGGCTCACTTTTGTATCTCACCGCATCGAGGCCAGACATTTAATTTTCTGTTTATTTGTGCGCTCGATTTCAAGCTTCTCGTGTTTCACATCGTCAAGCTATCAAGTTTACTCAAGAATTTGGCATATGGTATTCTACTTCTTCAAGTGTTAGCTTAAGTGCTTTTTTTTATGCTGGTTTTGGAGGTTGTAGAATTAATAGAAAGATTACTAGTGGTACATGTCATTTCTTAGAAACATCACTTATTGCTCGGTCATCTAGAAAACAATTCTCTGTTGCACAATCCACTATCAAAGATAAATATGTAGCTGCTGTTAGTTGTTGCTCATAAGTTCTTTGGCTTATTTCTACACTCAAGGAATATGAGATTAACTATGATCATATTCTACTTTATTGTGATAACACAAGTGCTATAAATATTGCTAAGAATCCAGTGCAACATTCTAGAATAAAGCATATTGATATTCGATATCATTTTCTTAGAAATCATATGGAGAAAGGTGATGTTGTGCTTCTTTTTATTGATACTGGGTTATAATTGGATTCTTCTCCAAACTTTGGATTCTTCTCGCTTTGCCTTTCTTCGTGGGGAGTTGGGCGTTGTTCATCCAATGGGTTTGTTTTGAGGGAGAGTTTGATTTTTTATTTGTATCATAATGCATTCATGTTTATTTTTGTGCATTGTTTTTATTCTGAATAAAAAACAAAAAGAACAAAACATGGAGCTTTGATTTTTACCTTTAGTTAATCTTTGTGCTTGCTAGCAATATTTTATCAAGTTGATGGATTACTAGTCTTGCTATCATGTCTTTTAGTCTTTTTATGAGCCTATGATATAGTTTTTGAGGGATATGATGCATAACACATAAATATTCAAGTGAAAAAGAAAGAAATATATTGTGCTAATCTAGTGGCTAGTTTGAGTTAAATATACTTACACATATTCTAGCTGTGTTTATTTTACCATAATAGTGCTTTTAATTTTAGTACTAGCATTACTATAGCTCGTGCAATGTCAAAACAATCAAATCTAAATAAAAAAGAAAAGAAAGTGTGCAAAAGCATAGAAAGTTCAAAAAGAAAAGAAAGTATGCAAAAGCACAGAAAGTTCTGCATTCATGAAAAAATATTTTGCCTAGGTTGTCTCACGGGACTACTTATCATTGCACTTCGATATGAACTTGGAGATGATCATAGATGACAAGACCATTAAAATGGGGACTGCTTGTATATGCAAGAACCTCACAATAGGTCGTGTGACCGAAGCTCAGGTGGCATCATTTGTCTCTAGACAGTGGTCGTTGTGCTGAGATAGACACTTATAAAAATTTCATACAAAAGTTGCAGATGTCAAATCTGAAAATTTTAATGTCTATGAGTTGCACTTTTAAGAGCATTAAGCATTGTTTTGGTTTTATGGACACATCTGAATTGTGTGTGAGCTATTTCTCTTAGATTGATCCTAGTGAAAGCTAACTTTATAAATAATTGAAATCATAATATCATAGTGTTGATTTGAACTTGAGAATTATGGCTTAGTAACATCTTGAGACTTTTAGGCTTGATTGAGAGCTGGTTGATCTTTCTATTTTATTTGTATTGTAAACCTTGTCACGTGGATTACTTTAGGTATACTTCAAAGCTTTCAAATAAAGAAATGAAAATTTTGGTATTCTCATGATAATTTCTCTCTTTTACTTTACTTGATGAAATCATTATCAAAGGGGAAGAAAAACTTAGGGGGAGAAAAAATTTGCAATCAAATTTTGAGGGAGAATTTTTTTGTTCTTTCCATTGTGCTCGTGTTTTTGAAAATCAAAAATTTCTTTGTGCTTTTTAATGATATTGCCAATGTGTTCATCAAGGAGGATATAATGAGATCATGTGTATGATCATTGATATGTGATGAACACATTGGTTTGATGTAGATATTGTAGGACCAAAACTAGCGACCGAGGGGGGGTGAATGGGCGCAAAATAAAAATACAGCGGAAAAAATAACTTCTGAAATTTAAGTTTCAAACTTGCAAGTGACTCGATATGATTCAGTTCATGGTTCAAACAAATAACCGTCACACCTAGCAAGT
>KE372966.1:78443-110369 GCA_000418225.1 Zizania latifolia | reverse complement strand
GCGGTGAGGCAGAGCTCGCCATGGCGTGGGGCTAGCGACGGGGAGCGTGGGATTGGTGGCGGGGACAGATCTCACCATGGTGCAGGGCTGGTAGTGGTGGCGTGCGGGATCGGCGGTAGGGGCGGCGTGACGGGGCTGGCGTGAGGATGTAGAAGGATAGAACAGGTAGAACAGGTATTCCACTCGCTGAAAAGTAAAAAAATAAATTAAAATTTGGTTTAAATGAGAAATGGGACAAATCAACAAGGGATGATTACAACTATGGGGCAAATCTGCAGTTTGTACCAGCTCTAAGGTAAATTTACAAGTGCATGTCAACTGTAGAGTATATATGCTATTTCCCTGCAGTTTCCCCGCAGATGATGGACTTCAGCCTGCCGGCTGCAGCTATGTTCAGTGTACTGCCCTTTACAGCAGTAATCATTCAGCTTCAGGCTTCAGCTACCTGGTGTGGAATCTGATCCTGAGCTACCCTTTAGACTTTACCTTGCTGGTTGATTCCAATCCTTGGTTGGATGAGTGGTCCAAATTAACCAAGTTGCAGAGCTGTAATTAACTTATAATATCTTTCTGTAGTAATCAAGCGGCTGCCTTACACTGCCTTGTATACTATTGCAGTTAGCCTTTAATTAGAATATAATTTGATTTGGTTGTTGGAAGCACGCTAAATCTTAGTGCGCATCATTGTCGTCCTCCATGCTTCGTTAATTGTTATCCTGGCATCATTCAGAAACTGATTGGGGGATAAGCCTTGCTCTCAAACACTAATACATTATGGAGGGATTTAATAATTTATCAAAGGTGACTTTGATCTTTTTAATTTTGACTCACATATCATTAATTTAGATAATTTCACATGCTATTATTATAGGATGACAAGATAATTAAATATGTCATCCAAATAAGTCATCAATTTCTTAAAGGCGCCAAAAAATGTCATAGGTGGTTGTACTTACAAGGATGTATACCGCCGTGACTGATGTGTCATGTGTTCCGCTGGAAAGAATTCTGGTAGGCAAAAAGTTAAGGGGTGTCAACATGTCATTATCATCTGATTTGATTTCAACTTAAAAGTGTCATTTTTTGAACTCGTCGGATTGTTTATGTGCCCGGACATTGGATCAATTTCTGTGCAACAACCAATAGTCACGGGATTTGTACAAAATTAGGAGTTACACGAGAGATTCCTTATCTTATGAAGATTCATACATAAAATTTATGGTTACTATGCATTTATCTACTACAGCAAGCTCCATGTTTCATTTTACATGATATTTAGAGTCTATTTATTGCTTTAAGATCATGAGCCTAAGATTTTATACTATGCTTTTATTATATGAGTACATAAGTCGTTTTACAATAACGTGAGTCTTTAGACAGTCATTTATCAGGCCTACCTTAGAAATGAGCCTTTCTATTTAAGCTAGACTACGCTGTCTTTATAGCCCTCATCATTTTTTACCGACTTCATTGACCTTCGTCACTATCAATAGATTTTACTGGTGGTGAAATTAGAGTAAAATAGAAGATGATATAAATTTAAACGGTAAGAGACATATTTTATTGAAACGAGAGAGTGCATATATAGTTAAAACTAGTAAGATAACTGTGCTTTGCAACGGAGTCTTATTCTTAATGGTAAACACCTATTTAGAGCATAATATTTATTCAAACACGCTTAGTAATGTTACGATGATAAAAAACAATATGATATATTCTTATCCGAAACAAATCATAGATAGAGATTTAATTATGCATTAATATTAACCATTACTCATAAAAAATACATATAACCATCTCTATTAATTACAAATAGTGTATAGAATCATCTCTACTAATTACAACATCTTCCCAAAAGAATTCAATCGAACACATTACAGTTACGCCGTAGATCATGTCCGTGATTGAGGCAATGCAGAATTGCAGAGTGTCCATTCAGCTATTACCTGCTTCGACATCTCAAGGGCGATGAGCTCTGCAATGCCAGTTCCAGCCTGAAATGAAACCAAACGATACATCAGAAAGGGCATGGTAAAATTGGTTAAACAGTTAATGGCCAAGACTGGATGTGAGCAAACAGTGAGAGATGACTAACCTCACCGGCACCAAGGAACAGGTAAGTGTGATCGGCAAGAGTCCCACCGATCACCTTGAGCGCAGCAATGAGACCTGCGAGGACCACAGATGCAGTTCCCTGCAATCCATTGTTTTTTTAAGCCAAATGTAACATTATTGTCGTCACTAATTCATACATATTATTATATGAGCCTGATACCATTAAAGGCAGAGTTTCACTTTCATGTACCTGGATATCGTCATTGAATACAAGATGGCTCTTGCTGTACTTTGCAAGCAAGTCGAAAGCATTGTTGTGGTTGGCAAAGTCTTAAAACTGTAACAAGGAAATTTGTAAGCTTTGGCTATCTTTTGAATTCTGATAAAAGGCAAAAACAGGGTGAGTAATCAGCTTATGCTGGTCTTCATAGTGAATTCTTATAACATGCGTAAAGGAATGCCCGGCTGTCACCACAGCAAGTTTACGGACAACTTCACCAATAATCACCATTAAAAGGCCAACATGACTGACAAACCGATACTCCTTCAGTTCTGGGAAGATAAGAGCTTCTGTCAGGTGTTCCACCACTGCAAAGCTCATTGCCAAAACATACTGCTTGCTGATAAGAAGTGCTGCATGAGAGGCACTTTAATTAACTCACAACACAGAAGTGCAGTAAAATTAGGATAGTGCAAATCCAGTTTAAATGTTAAGAAAGAAAACAAGGAGAGAGAAAAACATATGTGCCCAGTTCTAAACAGTGGTTCTGAATCTTTTTTTTATAAAAGGCTTTTGACAGCCCAGCTTTTATTGAAAGCTTATAAAGACGGTTTCACTGGGGGCACCAGCTACATTTTAGCAACAAACAGCAACAACACAGCTAAAAGGATCTCCACACATCGAGATCACACAGCAAAAGATAACATCAATCAAACTTCCCAGATAATGAAAGACAGAGAGCGGCAAACATGAAGTACTGCGTTTAGCTAGCTCCCTTTTGACTACCCAGAAACCTTCTTCTTTCAGCTAGATATAAGTCCTTTGTCGATGACTCCAGATGCGATTACAGAGCGTGCCCCTGGCCTTCATGAGGATCAGACGTTCCCTCCCGTTCGGTGACGCTTGGCAAGCTTGGATGATGGGTCAGATGAAGCAATTTTGCACAGAGCACGGCCAAGTTTCTTGAGGCCTCGTCTTTTAAGCAAGTTGACACCAGTGATAGCCATTGAGTGAGATAGATGAGCATTTTGTAAACAACCTGCAAAGGATTAGTATAAATAATGTTTTTAAAAACTATTTCATTGCGTAAAAGCCACAAAGACCATGCATTCACCCCAGAATAGCTATTTCAAGCTTATGCTTCTTATTTGATTTAAAATTCTCTACCAATCTTCGCAAGAGCTCCAAGAGTTTGGAGCCAGCTCCCAACATAGCGCAGCCCTCATGAAGCACCACAGGAAATGAGCAGTGGGACACTGAAACACCAAGTGATCCACCGTTTCTAACTGATCACAAAGTTTACAGTTTGGATTGCCTTTCCACTTCATTTTCTGTAATTGGGCTCCTACCTGGATCCTCCCTTTGATCATCAGCCAGATGAAAATCTTTACTTTAAGAGGCATAAACCCCTTCCAAACCCCCTCTCCTTCCTTATCAAACTGCCCTCCGTTAGTGATAAATCTGTATAGAGACCGAGTAGTAAACCCTCTGTTCTCTAGCAACCAAACTATCTCATCCGGGTCAGTATTCAGATTCAAGTTTCCCAAACAAATTCTCCAAGGATCTCCACTGATCAAGATCAGATTCTCCCAACGAACATCTGGAAATCCTCCTGTGCCAATCTCAGTGATCACTTCCTTTACCGTAGCCAGCGGATTTTGACAGATCAAGAACAGATTGTGGTAGCTAACCTTAAGAGGGACATATCTTGACCAAACATCATGCCAAAATGAAACTCGCTCCCCCGTTCCTACGTGGAAACCTGACCCCCTCCTGGACCAATCTTTTATCTTGTGAAGTCTTTTCCAAAAATAGGACGCCCCCACAGCCGAAGAATGAAAAAAACCTCTCAAGAGATGATATTTCTGTTTTAAGATCTCATAACACAGACCAGGATGTCCATCTTCCAGCTTAACTATCCATTTACTCAACATAGCAATATTGGAAGCTCTTGTGTCTAAGAAGCCTATCCCCCCATAATCCCTTGGAGCACACAAAGCAGATCAGCTGATCATGTGATATTTTTTTTTGTTCTGTCGAAGATGTGACCCCGGGTACTCCACAATTAGGCTTATCAGTCTAAACCGAGAGCAGGCCAAGTCCAGCATTGCCATTCGGCATAACCCATAAAAAGGGGTTCAGCTCCAATAAGAAAGGTTAAGTCTTTATCGGGTAGTTGAACTCCGGATTTAGTATGAAGAGATTTATTTATACCAGAATCCATGTAATTTGCTATTTAGTATCCGAGTTCAGTAGGAAGCCTTAGATCGACTCGGGGTAGGGTCCTGGGTTGTTGGGCTCACCTCCTGAGTATATAAAGGAGGCGAGGCACCCCTAGAGATATCCAATCTAAGTTTTCTAGCATAATTTTCTTACTTTCGATGCCTTAAGCCTCTATAGCTTAATTGCGTCGTATTGTAAGTTCCACCATCATATTAGACACCAAAACACTAGACGTATAGTTATTATTCTTCGGGAGTCTTGAACCAGTATAAACCTTGGCTCTTATGTTCTAGAGTCGACCATCAGGTTCGAAGGCGCTGTGCTTTCTTTACACACATCTAATCGCCACCTCGGGTACCCCTTGAGTGGACTGCTCATTGATTCACTGACAGTTAGTGTGCCAGGTAGGGGATCGTGACGCTTTCACTATGATCCGATGGCATCACCACATCGACTTTCTGGTAAGCCTGGGACGACGCTCGTCCTGGGCAACACGATGTACATCACCGACTTAGCCGGGAGGCTGGTCTCTTTCGATTCAGCCCTAGCCCTCGAGCGATCGCCGCGCTAGACTCTCGACCCCTTTCTTCCATTAAAGAAAGATTGAGCCGTCGAACAACTAGCAGACACTCTCTAGGAATTGACTCTCAATCAGCTTCCCGAACAAGTGGCCATCCAAGTCATTCGGCACCTCCACCGGAGCTTCGAGGAATTGCATCCCCGAGGCTCACATCATCAGGAGGATTTCCCTGAGCATGCCAGGGGACGTCTCGCTGGGCGGCTCACCTAAACGTACTCCGGATCCACCGGTGACCATGCCACGCCTCCCGGATCTAGTTCCTCCCACCACACCAGATCGATGAGACAACGGTACAAAGGTTCCAGGAAGAACAACTAGGGACTCTAGAAGGACAACCGGCGATTCAAGCATTCAAGGAAGAACTGGCGTGATAACACCGAGGACCAGAGGAGCAGCGCCAAGGATCGACCACGCCAATGCCAGACCTAAAGGAGGGTGTGGCATAAGAAGACCAGCGAGGACGTCATGATGCATGAAGAATAGTGGGCGAAGATCGAGAAGACGGCGGGCCACTAGGGATCGACGTCGAGCCAAGCCACCTTCGAGAGAAGAACTTCAGCCCGACACCATCCCAAATTTTGCCAAAAGCAGCAAGCATCGTCACGATCACGCTTCTCCTTCTTGTCTAGCTATCTACCCCTCGCCTTATATGAAATAAAATTTAGGATTTCATATTAGGCAAAGCTGCGTTATTTATCTTCATCAACAAAAAAATCACTAGGCTCGAACCCCCTTAGGTCAATGCGAAACATCACACATCTAGCTCAAACGATTGTGCTCTTATGGATTTGCTCTGGGTTTGGCGTTAGCAACTGCGTGAGTAAAAAAGAGTTGGCGTTTGCGCTCTCTCGGTGCCCGATCGCTTGCCAAGATCCTCGAGGGCTCGAGTCTTAAGCCTCAACTTCAAAAAAGTCTTGGCAGCTCCGAGTACTCGTGATGCACGATGTTGGGTTGACGCGTAAGTGGCATTAGTTTCCTGCGCCTAAAACTATATGGCTATACCGGGGGCACAAGGCCTTACCCCGGACGCACGAAGGACTTGATAAAATCCCAAATCCGCAAGAACCTCGGGGACTTGTTCGGCCTAATGTCGGTAGGCGCGTGAGTAGCCTAAGGACCTGTGCCAAGCACTATACGGCCTAAGTTCCTTGAGATGAAAGCGGCATCGGGACTTAAAATTTGCAAGTCACTGAAGATTTTCTCCACTTCACAAAAAGCAATCAAGTTCTTAAAAACAAGTTTCATACTGACCACACCTAAACTGATGCAGGTCATGATACAACTATTCCTTGGGAGGCACCACCTCGGGCTCCAGGACTTCAGGAGGCGTTACTACGGCTACAAGGCCCTTAGGAGAAGGCAGGAACTAGAGGTCTCTGGCGACCACGGCGGTGATACCTTCCACTTCCTGCCGGAATGCCGCTGCCTGATCTTCGGTCATTTCGGCAGGCATCCCACGCTCTAGCATCCAAAGGTCCACCAATGGGAAATGGGACCAGACGTAGACTAAGGCCTGCTCGGCCCTAGTTCTCACCACCTCATCAATGAGGAGGCAGAGCTAGGTCTCAAGCCCCTCGAGCTTCACCCGGTACTCCACGTCGATGTCCTCGATGAGGAGCAAGTACACGTGCTCGATGACCGTGCGAACCTCGACCGCCTCCTCCTCGAGCTCCCCGATGCGGGCGCGATCCCGATCGTGCCTCCCTGTGAGCAGAAGATTGGCAAGGATTAAGTTCAAGACACAAAGCGCAAAAATGAGAAGGTAGTCGCTCGCCAAAAGACTTACTTCGGTACTCAGTAGCCGCCTAATCCGCCGATGCCTTCGCCGCGTCAAGGGCCCTCCGGGCAGTCCTCTCGACCTCCTTCACCACTTTCACAGCGGATGTGGCTGCCTCGGCAGTGGTCCTCGAAGCCACCGCTTGACGATCAGCCTCCTCGGCCATTCAACTGGCGTTATCGATCGTCGCTGCTGCACTGGTGGCCGAAGTCTCTGTCGCAACTACCCTACGCATCAACTCCACATTCTAAGCTAGAAGATTGGCACGCTCGTGCCAAAGTGACTTGACCTTGGTCTCAAGGGCCGCCACGCGGTCCGCATCTGGCGCATGTTGTGCTCGAAGAAGCTACAGGGCACAACAACCATTTAAGCAACCATGAAGATCAAGAAGAAATCAATTAAAGGATAGAAGGACTTACCTCGGCGTGCTGTGATAGGAGGGTAGCGGCTGCTCCTGACATCAGGCCTTGGATCAGCCCAGGGGCTGCTACCACCATGCTAGGGGTCCCCGATCTAGCCCCTAGCTCTAGACCGTCTAACGACAATAGGGTATGGGGCTGGGTGATCAGAGCAGCTCCCTTTGGGAGATCAACGACCTTCGCCTCGAGCACCGTAGCTTGCAAGACACCATCCTCGACCACTGCTCCTTCGGCCAGGAGAACGACGGCTTCCTTGATGGCTACCCCTCATTGAAGGATTGACCACCGCCACTGCTAACGCCATAGAGGCGTCCTCGCCGCTTGGGGCTAGGGCCGATGCCACCTTCGGATTGGCGGCGTCCTCAATGGTAGGGGTCGTCTCACCATCATCAAGTGCCGTAGCTCCCAACGTCTCGACCACCACGGCACCCAACCCCCCAACTATAGCGACTGGCCCGCTGACAGTCCCAGCGGGAGATCAACTCCAGCCACCCTAAAAGCCACAACATATGAAGATCAGCTAAAGAGCAGAAGCAACAGTGCACACATAGGCACAGGCCTTACCTCGACGCAATATGGAAGGTCCTAGCGGTCGGCCGCTTTGGCACCTTCACCTGGACGGAGCGGGGTGAGGCTAGTGCCACCTCGGAGATCATGGCGTCCCCCTCCTCCTCAGACTCCTCCGTATCGAGGAGTAACCAGCACCTGCCGATCACCGAGGTCCCGTCTACTCCAATCTCTATGGGCTTTGAGCGTTTGCTTGTCCCACCAAGCTCGTCCCCTTTCCACTTCGGGAGCAGAAGGGATGACCCAACACCTCCTCAAGTCGGCAGACAACGAGGCTAGTCAACACCATGGGGATGCTTAGAGAGCAGCGCCTATGAGAAGTACGCTTCATTACAATGTGGCTAGGGCGCATCACACCATGTGGGTGGTCAACCATCACTATAAGCACAAAAACAAAAATAAGGAACAGGGAAAATCAAGAACTGAAGGTCAAAGACTCACCCGGGGTCGAGGGTTCAAGACGTAGTACGTCATGAACACGAGGTCATTTGGGAAGCTAGGCTTCCCGACGAAGTATGAATTAAGGCATTTTGCAACCTCAGCCCGAGGCATCCACTTAGGCTGTGGAGCGTTCGGGTCAAAGGGCTCAATCATCTCGTAGGCCACCTTGTCCTAGAGCTGCAGCGGAAATATCTGCCACCACAGGAAGCAGGCGACAACCCCAATCTCGGTCAGCCCTTTCTCCTAGAAGTCCTTCACCACCTCGACTAGCTCCTAGACCTAGTCCTCGTTTGCCAAGAGGGCTTGGTAGCTCCATCTCATTAGGGGATCTGGCTTTAGGCCGATGCCCGCCTCGATGGCCGGTGGGTGGTTCATCCCATAGAACCACTCCGCCCTTCACCCCTTGTTTGAAGAGGTGATGGGCATCCTTAGGTACTCACTGGACCTAGCAGAGTGGAGGTGGAGCATGGCCCCGCTGATCGCCTTAGGCCCCGATGACTGGCGAAGAACCGAGAAGTACCGGAAGAGGTTCCAATGCGGATCCACTCCTAGGTATGCTTCACACAGATGTACGACGATGGCGATGTGGAGGATTGAGTTGGGGTAAGATGGCTAAGGGTGACCCCGTAATGGTACAGGAGGCCCCAGAGGAATGGGTGTGCAGGCAGGCCAAGCCCACACTTGAGAAAGGACTTAAACAAGATGATTTCGTTGGTGTTAGGCGTCGAGAACTCCTCTCCCTTCGCCGTGTGCCACCCAGCCACCGCTTACTCCAGGAGAAATCAGGCCACCGTCAGATCATGTAGTTTGCTCTGAGAAATCATAGACTTCTCCCACCCCAATGGCAGAGGCAGAGAGGCCGGTGATGGTGGCAGATTTGTGGAAGCCATCGGCTTGAGTTGAAAGAGGTGGCAGGCTTTTTGGTAATAAACTACGCAACCACAGTAGTGACCTGGCCGGTGGGGAGCTAGAAGGACGTACGAAGAGGAAGAAGGAAGCAAAATGTCGGTAGTTGCAGAGGGCGAAGATTCAAATTGGCAATGTATGGCTCAGCGGTGAAAGGATTAGTTTAAGTACCCCCGCAACTATCGCACTGGAGCGAGGCGCAATCGCCACGATTAAGGCACCTCCTCGGTTGTTGTGCCCGTTATGGCTGAGGTGGCCCGATGGTTCTACTTCTCTACCTGCTTGCTACGCTCGCACGTGGCCCTGTTAGAGGCAGAACATCTTTTTGGTCGTTTCACACAGCTGCGCATTAATTGTGGTTGGAATAGGCTAAAAGACATCTTTTTTGGCTCAACAGGCAAAGTCCGTGATGTTTGGGATCATTTGTGCTTGTGGGTCCCATGCCTGGGGACTCGCACGCATCACGCCCGGGGGCTCGCGCGCTCGATGACCATCACGCCTAGGGGCTCATCCGATCAAAGATCCCTAAGCTCGGGGGCTCGAGAACTCGGGGGCTCCCAGTCCTAAGAGTCTTGCCTTCTTGAGTGTCTAGGCACTCAAGGATCCAAACTGATGGATGGCGGGGTGTCCGATCTTCCGTCAAGTGGATGATAAATAATGATTTGGTGGAGACACGACACACATGATCCAGCTTCTGATCGGCGAGATCGAACCCCTACAATCATAGCACCACTTCTCCTCTGGTTATCAGCCAAACATAGCCTAATTGACCTTGCCACGAAGGCTAATCCTTGCCTGTGAATTGAAGAACACAAGCAAAGAATGCCGAAAAGGCAATCGAACTGAAATTCTATTGAAATCTACGAGTTAGAGTTCACTTACAAGACCGGTGGCACGGTGGCTATCAAAGCAACGTGTAAAATCAACCCAAAAACCCTATATGGCTGTAGAAACAACTTATATAGTAGTTTCGGATGCACCTCTAATGGGCTCAACTGGATACACGGTCCAAAGGCCCAATAAGACAGAAAATAGCATGCTAACAGATTCTGGATGCCAATTTATTTTGATGATCCCTGTTGATCCAAATGGATATTTGATGTGAAACTAGCTCCATTAGAAAGGTGCCAAAGTTAGCTTTCCGTGCGTGGGTGAAACATTGAAAACAGAGTTCGTAAGTGGCCTGGGCGATGATTTTAGTGTACGCTCCTCCTGTAGTCCGAGTTGGACTCGAGCTGGAGTTGGATTGGACTTCCAACTTGGCTTGGACATCCTCACTGGTTCTTCTCCAACTGTTTGCTAGTCTCCATGTGCTTCTTCATCATCTCCATGGTTCCTAACAATAATATCATCCTTAGATAGCAATTTATTCTCAAAATTATGCAAAGTTGTACTTAGGACCGAGTTCACCTGAAAGTTTAATCGTCATACTCGAGCTCGGGTGATAGGATCTTGCATAGATACTTGAGGGGTATCGTGTGTATCCATATGAGTGATATCATCATCATCCTCTCTCTCTTGAAATAGAGTTATTCTCAACTCAAACTCATCTTCTACTCCCATGAATGGTTTCAATTCTGCAATGTTAAATGTGGGACTAACCCAAAACTCGGGAAGCAAGTCAAGTTTATAGTCATGTAACTCAACAGAAGATAAAAACTTGGGAGGTAAGTCAAGTTCATAGTCATGTAGCTCAACGGGAGATAAATACTTAGTGATAGCAGGAGGCAAAGTATAAACTATATTAGTAAGAGAAAAAGAAGCAGTCTCACAAATCACAGCATAGCACACATCTTGATTATTAATTTTAGCACGATTAGTTTTATGTGCAAGGATAGCAGAATCTTTTAATTTAATTTCTTGCTAATTTTTAGATCTATTGTCAAGTTATTTGCTCTCATTAGCAGCTATCTCGATATCATCTTTAATAATTTCATCGAAAGTTAAAGGTAACAAAGTAACTTTTACATCCTCATACACAAGAGTGTAGTTACTACTCCTATCATGGTAAAGTGCATCATTATCAAATTCCAAAGGGTGTTTCATGATTGCAGCTGATGAGGCAACCTCAATGGGTACATGTAATGACTTTTTACCTGACACCTCAACTCGTGTAGAGGTGGAAGGCCGTGTGCTCGCTGGTGTTGATGTAGGTACATGTGCAGGTGCATGATGAACGCTTGAAGAAGAGGAATGCTTGGTCGATGCTGGTGTGGGTGCGCTCGTCACTCATGGTGGATATGAGTTTCTTGCCTTGTGTTGTCGTTCCTGCAATTCTTTCTCTACACGCATAGCAAGATGGAATAAACAGTGAAGGGTATTAAATTATTTGTAATAAACGATATCTTGAATCTCACGCCTCAATCCATCATAGAAGCAACAAATCATGTCCTCTGTGTCCTCCACAACACCACAACGGATCATGCCCTTTTGAAGCTCTGCATAATACACCCTCACAGATATGTTACCTTAAACCAAACATTATAATTTCTTACGCAATTCACGTTGATCAGAAAGAGGAACAAACCTACTACGCATAGCTCCTTTTAATCTATCCCATGTAGTAGGTTGTAATTTAAGTTCACTTAGCTCTTTCCACCAGATTTAGCCACAATCTTTAAACTCACTAGTTACTTGTTTAACTCTATGTTGATCAGGAACTAGATATAAGTTAAATTTTTGCTCTATGGTCATCTCCCAATCTAGATATTTTTTAGCATCATATTCACCATGAAAAGATAGGATGGTAAACTTAATTTTCATAGAAGAATCATTGTTACCTCGATTATGATTGGCATTACCTCCCATACCTGATGGTAGTCTTACCGATGTTTCCTTGATGGAGTCCTACCGATGCCATTACGGGTCCCACCCACCAGGTCTTAGATTCATTATTGTCCAACAATAATATATCGTGCTGCCTCGTGGTTAGAAACACAAACCACTCGGGTGCACGACTAACCCTTTCCGACCGACGTGGGGCTATTGTTTCAACAACATGTTCTGCAACATCTTGCATATCGAGTTTTTTGTTCAATAGGAGTTGAAACACTTTTGAGTGGTTTCCGAACTTCTTCGAGTCACACCATGCTCCCACTAACTCCTTTCGAGAGAAACTCTTTCTAAAGAAAGACACCATTCCGGACGACAAACACTTGCCTTCTTCTCGGTTATAGAAATAATATCCTTTGGTTTTCCTAGGATACCCCACAAAGAAGTATTTATCAGATTTGGGAGTGAGCTTATCAGAAGTTAAACATTTTACATAGGCCTCACAACCCTATATCTTTAGAAAAGACAACCCGGGACGCTTCCTAATCCATATCTCATATGGCGTCCTCTGTACAGATTTAGATGGAACCCTGTTCAATGTGAAAGCAACAGTTTCTAGAGCGTATCCCCAGAAGGACAATGGAAGATCAGATTAACTCATCATTGACCGGACCATGTCTAACAAAGTTCGGTTCCTCCGCTCGGACACCCCATTCCATTGAGGAATACCCGGTGGAGTTAGCTGTGGAAAAATTCCACACTGCTTTCGATGATCAATAAACTCACGGCTCAAATATTCACCTCCACGATCCGATCATAGAAATTTAATTATCTTGCCTATATAATTTTGTACCTCATTGTAATAACAATTATTCAATTCCAAAACTAATCCTGATGGTAGTGACAAAGAATAAACACTGATGGTCAACGCATCAACTCTTGCACCATTGTCGACGCGCACATCTAATTCGCCTCTTGCACACTTCCTTGTACTATTTAGTCCCTACAATAATTTGTAAGTATGAATCATTGATCCGGTATCAAATACCCATGAATCACTTGGACGAGTAGCAAGATTAATTTCAATAACATTTATACCTAAAGTAGAAGTCTTACTTTCCTTCTTCTTCTTGAGTTCTTCCAAGTATAACTTGCAGTTCCTCCGCCAATGACCAATCTTATGGCAGTGATGGCAAGTGTTAGAAGTAGCAGAGCCAACCGTGGACTTTCCAATAGGTTTAGGCTTAGAGCTCAAGATCTCATCTGAAGCTTTAGCCTTGCCCTTGCGTTTTCTCTTCTTGCTATCCTTCAGAACCATCATCACATGACTAGAGCTTTTCTTAATGCTTTCCTCAGCAGTCTTTAGTATCCCATGCAATTCAGCCATGCTTTTTACCATGCTGTTCATATGAAAGTTCAAAATGAATGGCTTGAAGCTCGTAGGGAGCGACTGGAGAATCACATCCATAGCCAACTCTTGGCTAAGGGGAAAACCAAGTTTTTCCAGGCTCTAAATGTAACCAATCATCTTGATCACATGAGGACTAACTAGACTGTCTTCTGTCAACCTGCACGCAAACAAGGACTTTGAGGTGTTGTACCTCTCGGCCCGAGCTTGGTTCTCAAACATGCCTTGGAGTCCCACGATCATATCGTAGGCATCCCTGTTCTCATATTGCTTCTGAAGCTCAGATGACATATAGGCAAGCATGAGACAGCTAACATCAATTGAATTATTGGCGTGCTTCTCATAAGCCATCCGTGCGCCCCCTCCCTGTTCCTCTCTCTGCCGCCTGGCCTCGCCTGCCTGCCCCGCGTGTGCTTGCACCCGCGCCCAGCCGCGTCCACCCCGCATGTGCTGCGCGTGGCCCCCACCTGCCAGTCCCACCCACGCCGGTGCCATCCCATGTTTTTGCCTGCTGCTAGCTGGCCCCACTCATTAGGATCTTCTTCTCCACAGGATTCCCCAATTTCCACACATGCATTGTTCATCCCGAAAACCCTAGCCTTCAAATCCGCCTTCGCTCATGTCCCTAGTCATCAGATCGCCGCTGACGCCGTCAACCCGAAGCTTCATCACCGTTCGCTTATCGCCGTCATCAAGCCGGCCTCATCTCCACCCGTTTCTAGGCACAGTAATGCTCGCCGTCATCTCCTTGTTCCATTTTCACCCTCAGTTTAGCCCGTAGGCCCTCACCGATGCGCATAGCTGCGCAGCGTTACTCTGCCGTCGCCGAAGGTGACAACAACAGCGCATCCCCCGCGCTATTTTGCCTGATTCCATTTCAGCCATCTGATCCTGTGCTTGTGGTCCAGATTAGATCCCCAAACCAAGCGCCCAGATTAGTTTGACCACAGTTGACCAGTATATGTTGATCTCAGCCGTCCATTTTCATTTAATCCATCCGCCGCCATCCGAGCCGTAGATCTATCCTGATTTAATCTCAGCCGCTAGATGTTCATTAAACCCTGACGGCCCGATCGTGATCCAACGGTCGCATACCAGTTTGGTCTGCAGCCCGCTCGCTGGTCCACGGTGGACTCGGTTCATCGTGCGCCCATAGGTTTTTTAGTAGAAAAATAATTCAGAAAACCTCAGAAAATCCCCAAACCCCCCTAGAACTTCAAATCGCCATAACTTTTGTATCCGATCTCTGTTTTCATCCATTCAAATTGTAGATTGACCGTAGAATTGCCCTCTACAACATGAACTAAATTAATTGTACTGAATGAACTGTTTTTATTCTATTATTTATTTGTTTTGCCTCGTTTTGCGTGCCATCTAGCGTTTGAAGCCGCCAAGGAGCCGGAGCCTTACTTCGAAGCACCGCTGTCTCCATTCACAGACCAAGGCAAGTCACAACCCCCACCTCGATCATATTGAAGCCATGTTTTCAAAATGTTAAATTTGCTATAATCACATATATGCATGCTTAATATGATAAAATAGGATTAATTAATTATTTGTCTATGTCCTTATACATTGAAAACCATTGCTTTGTTGTGAGCCATATAACTCAATCACCTTAGTATGATCTAGTTTAATAGTTAGTGCTCTATGTATTAGCACCTTTTGCTTAGCCATACTTAGTAATTAATGCTAGGGTTTTTAATCTTTCTGGGATACAATCATGATATTCTTCCCCCTGGAATTCAAAAGGTGACAATGTTTTGAAAATGGTTAAGATGATGATATGGGTGGGTTCCGGGTGCAACCTAGAGCATTGGTTGGTTGCACCAGGGGCACTATAAGGACTGGTCTACGGTATTTGTCACAAAAGCCTTCTCATACAAACCATAAGTCTAGTGGGTAAGACCTAGTCTGGCGTATGGTTCATTCCAACATGATGCACCGAGCGGAGGAGTGAGAATATCGCCATTGAGGAGCTTCCTCTAGTGATCTGTACTAACGAGGCACAAATGGGGGCTATGTTTCCTTGATGGAGTCTTACCGATGCCATTACGGGTCGGACTTCATTTGGAGTGTCAGCAAAACCTAGTGTGGTTGTCCTCGTATTGGGCAGGTTATATTAAGGGCTTTGGCATGCATTCCTTCGGGGTATCGTGGCGTTATCTCGATACACTTTGGTGTGCGGGAATGTGTGCATTGTGGGTAAATTTGTACACCTCTGATCAGAGTATAACCTATTCGAATAGCCACACCCTCGGTTATGGGCAAGCCTCGTGATGTTCTCCGCAGTTAGCATAATATTTTACTCATTCTGTATTTAATTGAATCTATGGGTTTGGCTTTGTCCTAGAGCAAATTACTGTTTGATAGCTCACCGGTGCGCCAATGTGTGTCATGTGTGGTTTGGGCTAGGGCAGGAGGGTGAGTTAGTACTAGTGTGCTACTCGAGGTAGTGAAACACATGTTAATTATTCATTAATGTTGTTTAATCACCCTTTAGTGATAAATTTGTTTTAAACTTAAAACTGGCTTTTATGCAAATGAACCATTTACCATTCATTTGTTATTATCCTGCATTATTTGCATTTATGTGGCTTGTTGAGTACTTTTGTACTCAATCTTGTTGAACCCCTCTCAGAAGCCGAGTTCTACGAGGATGAAGGTTTGGAGTAGCTGTTCCAGTCAAGGAGCGAGTTGTTGGCCCAGGGTGTTCATCGTCATTTTACTTTTTATATATATTTGATGTAATAAATGTAGCCTTGAGCTTCAAATTGAATGTCATAAGATGATGGTCATGTGATGAATATTTTGTAAGTTGTTTCCTCTGGGAATTGCAATAAAACTCGAAATCAGTAGATTTCGGGCATTACAGAAACTGAAAAGATGTCTGATATAGATGAAGGGAATTTTGCTTTCAGTGCTTCGGACCAAGTCAGGACAGCCGATCAATTATAGCTAGCTTTAGTGCCAATAGATTCATCTCTCCAAGTGATTATAGAAAGTATCTCTTGTGCTGAATCTTGTGTTCCTAGATTTCTAGAGTTATAGTGCCTGTTGGCTATAGCTAATGCTGAAATTGCTGCGGATGAGGAACTAGTGGCTGTCAAGAAAAGGGTGTAGAAGAAGAAGGAACCGGCGGTAGCTCAACGCCATAGCTCTAGGATCTGTAGAGATGGGATTCCAATCCAAATCAAGGTGCAACTGCGAGTGGACCAGATTAACGACCTGACAGGTATGAGTCGTTACACCGCCTTTTCTGATCTTGATTCTAGTAAGCTTATTCAAATTGCTGTCGATTCTGGTGTTGACTTAGGTAGTAATAGGGTAGAAATAGATGAGAAAATTGACTTACTAAAGGCTAAAGAGTTGGCCCAAGCAGCCTTAACCCTAGCAAAACATAAAAACTTTGTTCATCCACAATCTGGTAATGTGAATGATCCTAATCTCAAACCCATTGTGGACTGTATAAGTAAGGAGGGGCTGCCTTATTTGGATAGTTCTCTTTCAGAGGGGGGATAGGTGAGGATGGTCATGATGCGAATGTTTCTCCCAAAATCTTAATTGAATCATGAAAATTATCTTTTAGAATGTGAGGGGGTTAGGTAAGGCAGGAAGGAAGAGGCTGGTTGTGGAGCTGATTAAAACTAATGAGACTGATTTTGTTTGCTTTCAAGAGACAATGAAAGAGGGGTTCAAACAAAGGGAGTTGGATTTTTTGTGTGGGAAGAGGGATTTTTTCTGGCTTACTAAGCCAGCCAATGGTCACTCTAGGAGTTTACTCATGGGGTGAATCAAGATGTGGTACAGGTAAAAGGATTTGACCAAGGGGAGTTTTACCTAAGCCTGATTGTGGAGATGAAGATGAACAATGCTATTTGGGAATTGGTGAATGTTTATGGGGCTGCACAGAAAGATGGTAAGGCCATATTTCTTCAGGAGCTCACTGATGAACTATCTTCTCATACTATCCCTATCATGTTGGGTGGGGATTTTAACATGATTAGATTCCCTATGGAGAAATCAAAGGGGGTGCCAAATCAGAAATGGATGAATGCCTTTAATTCCTTTATTAATATCTCTGAGTTGATGGAACTGCATAAGGTGGGTAGTTTGTATACTTGGACCAATAAGCACACAGATCCTACGAGAGAGGTTTTAGATAGAGTTCTAATCTCACAAAATTGGGGGAGACTTTTTCCTCTAGCTCTGGTATCAAATCTCAATAGAATTGGTTCTGATCATAGCCCGTTGCTTGTTGATCTGGACAGAGTGCATATGAGAGTTAAAAGAGGGTTTAAATTTAAGAATATGTGGTTACAAAATGAAAAGTTCAAACCTTGGATTTTGTCAAAGTGGCCCAGCAGAGTGAAAACCAATATATTAGATCATTGGCAGTCCTTGTGTCAACAACTAAGAAGATTCATGAGGGGTTGGGCTACAAATTCAATTAGTGATATGTTAATTCAGAAAAAGGACTTGACAAGGAAGATTTGTCTTCTAGAGTATAAAAGTGGCTCCACTTCTCTAAATCAGACAGAATGGGAAGAGTTATACAGTGCTGAAAAAGCTTTGATGAGTGTTTATCAGCAAGAATCTGCTTATTGGCAAACCAGGAGTGGCCAACAGTGGATCCTTTACGGGGATGCAAACAGTTCTTTTTTTCATGGGGTGGCCTCTAGGAGGAAAAGGAAGAAAACTATCATTTGCCTTGAGAAGGGGGGTTGTGATCTCTGACAAGAATGAGTTGCTAAAGCATATTTATGAGTTCTACAAAAAGCTGTTTGGTTAAGAGAACCCTCCTTCCCTCCATCTTAGCCCAGATATGTGGGAGAATAGAAGACGATTATCCGCTGAGGATAGAGATCATTTGACTGTCCCCTTGTCTTGGGAAGAGCTAGACCTTGCACTTAAAAACATGAAGTCTAATACTACCCTCGGCTCTGATGGGTTTTTAGTTAATTTCTATAAAACTTTTTGGAGTCAATTGAGACGCATTTTCAAAAAAATGCTTGATTCTTTGTTTAGTGGTGACTTAAATCTGGCTAGGTTGAACTTTGGGGTGATCGTTCTTATCCCTAAATGCAAAGATGCAACCAAGATCACCCAATTTAGACCTATTTGCTTATTGAATGTCTGTTATAAAATTATAACTAAAATCCTGACTAATAGACTGTCTCAAGTGGTTCATAAGATCATTGATCAAACCCAGGCAGCTTTTTTGCCTGGCAGGAATATTCTGGAAGGCATCGTTGTGTTGCATGAAGTGGTGCACGAGCTGAAATGCAAAATCAAAAGGGATTGATCCTGAAATTGGACTTTGAAAAGGCTTATGACAAGGTCTAATGGGGCTTTATGTATGAAGTGTTGCTAAGGAAGGGTTTCAACAACAAATGAATTAGCTAGATGGAAAAAATAGTAGAAGGGGGGAGAGTGTCTATTAATATCAATGGCAAGATTGGTAGTTTCTTTAGGACGTATAAGGGGGTGAACAAGGTGATCTGTTATCTCCTATCCTTTTCAATTTGGTGTGGATGCGCTATCTGAGATGCTGTTGAGAGCTAAAGAGCATGGCTATCTGACTGGGCTGGTTCCTCACCTGTTTGAAGGACAGCTTACTCATCTGCAATATGCAGATGATATTATTCTTCTGGTAGACTACTTTGAACATAATGTGAGGGTGTTGAAGTTCCTGCTGTATTGCTTTGAAGAGATTTCTGGAATGAAAATATATTTACCAGAAAAGTGAGTTATTCAGTGTTGGTTTATCTCAAGAAGAGAACACTCAGGT
This sequence comes from Zizania latifolia, assembly GCA_000418225.1. Lineage (NCBI taxonomy): Eukaryota > Viridiplantae > Streptophyta > Magnoliopsida > Poales > Poaceae > Zizania > Zizania latifolia. The sequence goes on along the minus strand of KE372966.1, from coordinate 91,210 downwards.
GACTGATTGGTTTAACTGCAATGTAGGGACTTGGCCTATCAAGTATCTAGGTATGCCAATCAACATGAACAAACCTTCCAAAACAGACTTTGACAGTGTCATAAACAAAATAGGGAAGAGGTTAGCCTCCTAGAAGACGGGTCATTTATCTTATGGGGGGAGAATGGTCTTAATTGATGCTTGCCTTAGCTCAGTCCCAATGTATTCTATGGGGATGTTTGCCTTGCCTGAAAGTATTCATCATAGAATTGATTCCATCAGGAGCAACTTTTTCTAGGAGGGTTTAGAACATGTTGATGAATCATCGAGCAGTCTACTCAAGGGGTACCTGAGGTGGCGATTAGATGTGTCTAAGGGAAGCACAGCGCCTTCGAACCTAATGGTCTACTCTAGACCACAAGAGCCAAGGTTTATACTGGTTCAGGTCTCCCAGAGGATAATAACCCTATATCCAGTGTTTTGGTGTCTAATACGATGGTGGAACTTACAATACGACACAATTAAGCTATGGAGGTTTAAGGCGTCGAAAGCAAGAAAATTATGCTAGAAAACTTAGATTGGATGTCTGTAGGGAGTGCCTCACCTCTTTTATATACTCAGGAGGTAAGCCCAACAACCTAGGCTCTACCCTGAGTCGATCTAAGGTTTCCTACCGGACTCGGGTACTAAATCCCAAATTACATGGATTCTAATACAAATAAATCTCTTCATACTAAATCCGGAGTCCAACTACCTAATAAGGACTCAACCTTTCTTATCGGAGCTGAACCTCTCTTCATGGGCCATACCGGATGGCAATGCTGGACTTAGCTTGCTCTTTGTCTAGACTGATAAGCCCAATTGTGAGGTACCCAGGGGTCACATCCCCGACAGTAGCCTCTGAGCTCTTCTTAGCTTGGTTGAAAAAAAATCTTTGATAAAACAAGCTAGGAGGAGCTCTTCTTGAAACTTTGATATTTCTGCTAAATTCTGATGGTCATGAGAAAAGCTTTGATCTCCTTCTTTTGTGTGAGATGCACCGTGTAGGTGCACCCACACGGTGTAGCCCTCGAGCCTCGAGTTAAATGAAATATTTAGCTCGACGGTCAAAAAATAACCTGCAAGAGAAACCTTCCAAAACTCCTTGTCTTCTTATGAAACCTGCGAGGAATCTTTTGAACCTTTATTTGATGAACTTGTCTTCTAGCGTCGTTGGTGCTGAGGCCTTATCGGAGGAAGGCCGTAGCTGAAGTCCCGAGACCATGGCAGTCTCGAGCATGGTTGATCCTGAGTCTTCGATTATGTCAATCTTCAGCCATTTGTGATGAGAACATCACTCCTATGGATACACATGACACCCCTCAAGTTTCTATGCAAAATCCTATCATCCGAGCTCGAGTACGACGATTAAATCTCCAGGTGAACTCGGTCCTAAGTACCTCTTTGTATAATTTTGAGAATAAATTGCTACCTAAGGATGATATTATTCTTAGAACCATGGAGATGATGAAGAAGCACATGGAGACAAGCAAAGAGTTGGAGAAGAACTAGCAAGGACGTCCAAGCCGAGTTAGAAGTCCAATCCAACTCCAGCTCGAATCCAACTCGGACTCTAGGAGTAGTGTGCACTAAAATCATCGCCTAGGCCGTGTACAAACTCTGTTTTTGACGTTCAACCAATGCATGGAAAGCTAACTTCGGCATCTTTCCAATGGCGCTTGTTTCACATTAAAACTCCTTCTGGATCAACAGAAATCGTCAAAATAAGTTGGCATCCAAAACTATCAGCATGTTGTTTTCTGCCTTATTGGGCCTTTGGGCCGTGTATCCAGTTGAGCCCATTAGGGGTGCATCTCGAACTACTATATAAGTTGTTTCTATAGCCATCTAGGGTTTTTGGGTTTATTTACACATTGCTTTGATAGACGCCACGCTGCCGGTCTTGTAAGTGAACCCCAACTCGCATATTCTAATAGAATTTCAGTTCGATTGTGTTTTCTACGTTCTTGCTTGTGTTCGTTGATTCGTAGGCAAGTATTAGCCTTCGTGGTGAGGTCAATCAGGCTGAGCATGGTTGTTAACCAGAGGAGAAGTGGTGCTGCGATTGCAGGGGTTCGATCTCGCCGATCGGAAGCTGGATCGTGTGTGTCGCGTCTCTACCAAATCGTTGTTTATCATCCACCTGACGGAAGATCGGGCACCCCACCGTCCATCAGTTGGTATCAGAGCTCGGTTTACCATCGAGTTCTTATATCTTAGATTAGATTGATTTCATATTTGTCCCACAGTCCATGAAAAAGCCACAAAAATGGTAGTCGTAGGTTTTCCCTATCCGAGATCATCCCTAGTCTTTGCACGTTTCAATTTCAGAGTCCGTAGTGTTAAGCTTGTGTCCTAAGTTAAGTCTGGTTGCTGGTTAGTATTGTGATTTCCTTGCCTAAACCAAAAACACCAGCCACCGTCATCAAATCCAAGTCGGTTTGCAACGTTGAGCCAACCAGAGTTCACATAAAACCCTATTTTGGGACCCCTCCAGTAAAACAGCCATAACTTTTGCATACAAACTCAGAATCAGGCAAATAATTACACCTTGGAGATATACAGAAAAAGTTAGATCCAAATTTCCCTAGCTTTGATAGGTTTGCCGATTTAATTTTTCCCAAATTCGGCCTAGAAGATTGAGTTTTCTAGCCCCAAAGTTTCCTGCACAAATTTTCCAGCACATCATTGTTTGTCTACATAGCACTTCTTTGCAGCAAAATTGTGTCGCATCTTCTTTTTTTATCTTCTATGTGTTCCTAGTAAAAAAAAGAGAAGTGTCAAAAAAAGAGTTCAAAAAAAAAGAATCAAAAAAAGAATTATAAAAAAAGGAGCACATAGAGTTGATCAAGAGGATATATGCGTTCTGAGTAGTGCTGTCTTGTGCTATTTTGTGCTATTTATGCTGAATTTTGTCACCTTCATAAGCCATCCTTTGAGCCTTAACCACTCTCTCATATAAGTCTTATTGCCATAGGTATCACATTCAGACCAGCAATTAGTACGTGTACTCTGGACACTTATTTAATATTACTATATGTTTCTGAATCGTGTTCCACCATGTAGATCATTTGTGTTTAACCTCCTAGACTCCACATATATACTTCTGATCAGTGCAGCTTAGGTCCTTGCAATCGCCATTCCACTACCTCTTGGAGTCATCGACCAGCCAAGATTGTGCCATCCACTGACCTGCGTAGGTAAGATCTTTGCAAGAGCGTGGTAAAATGCTTGAGTGAGAGTGATTCCACCTTCCACTATATACTAGATGATATGGATAATACTCTTTTGTATTTTTTCTTTCTACTAATCATGACAGGAAACTCAAAGAGAGAACTCGCAAAGGCGTTTGACCAAGTCATAAACCGCCTAGACACCATGAAAGATAGCATCTAAACTCTCTTCCGAAAAATGACAGTGATGGGACCAGACTCTGGGAAATGGCTTGGAGCCATTAGATCCGAGTTAGAATCCATGCGAGAAAATCAAGTTTCGAACTTGGTCGATCCACCTAATGGTGTCAAAACTATCAAGTGTAAACGGATTTTTAAGAAAAATGTAGACGTTGATGGAAATGTTCACATCTATAAGGCACGATTAGTGGCGAAATGTTTCAGGCAAATTCAAGGTGTTGATTATGATGAAATATTTTTGTCCGTCATAATGCTAAAGTCTATCTGGATCATCCTAGCAATTGCCTCATATTATTATGACTATGAGATATGGCAAATGGATGTCAAAATGGCTTTCCTTAATGGAAACCTAAGCGAGCATGTGTACATGTCATAGCCAGAAGGTTTTGTCGATCCGAAAAATGCTAGGAAAATTTGCAAGCTTCAAAAGTCCATTTATGGGCTGAAGCAAGCTTCTCGGAATTGGAATCTTCGTTTTGATGAAGTGATCAAAGGGTTTAGTTTTATCAATAATGAAGAAGAGCCTTGTGTTTATAAAAAGGCTAGTGAGAGTGTACTTGTATTTCTGGTCATATATGTAGATGACATAATATTGATCGGAAATGATATTCCAATGCTCAATGCTGTTAAATCTTTGTTATGAAAAAGTTTCTTAATGAAAGATCTTGGAGAGGCAGCATACATATTAGGCATAAAGATCTATAGAGATAGATCAAGAAGGCTAATTAGATTAAGCCAAAGCACGTACAATGACAAGGTATTGAAACGGTTCAATATGCAGGATTTCAAGAAAGGTTTCTTGCCAATGTCACATGGTATTACTCTTAGCAAGAGTCAGTGTCCTTCGACACCTGATGAGCTAGAGAAGATGAGTGTGATCCCGTATGCTTCCGCAATCGGGTCTATCATGTATGCCATACTTTATACACGCCTAGATGTCTCCTATGCTCTAAGTGTTATGAGCAGATAGCAATCAAACTCGAGTGAATATCACTGGACGATAGTAAAGAGTATCCTCAAGTACTTGAGAAGAACTAAGGATATGTTACTAGTCTACGGAGGTGCAGGGGAGCTCGTTGTAAATGGTTACACCGACGCTAGCTTCCAAACTGACAAGGACGATTCGAGATCGCAATCTAGATTTATGTTGTGCCTTAATGAAGGCGTAGTGAGTTGAAAAAGTTTCAAACAAGAAACAGTTATAGATTCAACAATGGAGGCCAAGTACATTTTAGCTTCTGAAGCTACAAAGGAGGCTGTTTGGATCAGAAAATTTGTTTCTGAGCTGGATGTTGTCCCTAGTGCGTCTAGTCCAGTAGACCTCTATCGTGATAATAGTGGTGCCATTGCGTAAGCCAAGGAGCCTAGGTCGCACCAGAAGTCCAAGCAAATACTGTGGCGCTATCACCTTATCCGAGAGATCATAGATAGAGGTGATGTAAAGATATGCAAGGTGCGCACGGATTCGAACATTGTCGATCCGTTGATGAAACCTCTCTCGCAGCCCAAGCATGAGCCGTACTTGAGCTCTATGGGTATTAGATACTTGTGTGATAGAGTCTAGTGTATGTGAGAGATAGAGTCTTGTCTATGCTGATGTACTTTGGATAATTGGTTATCATGTTTCTTGAATAATTATCTTTTACATTGATCAGAAAGTATGTGACTTGTTTGTCAAACTCATTGTATTACCATGATATTATTCTAAACGATCCCTAATCTCATATCATCATGTGGGACAGTGATGATTTATAGATTAGCACATTTATCTGATTGATGATCATGTTTCATGGATCATAGATATGAATATATCAAATCAGTCATGTGGACACATGTTAGAGAACATGGTGTTGGATAGACCCTCCTTGAGATACTGCTGGGATTGCTATCCTTGATGTGCCATCAGTTGTTATCTCAAATGGTGTACCTGCATAATCCTTTGACCTGAGATCGTCATTGATTCCAGAATGTGTAGTAATACACTTAGGGGCTTCCAAACGTTGTTCCGTAATTGGGTAGTTATAAAGGTTGCTTTCAGGTATGTTATGAAATATGTCTTGGGATATGAGCGATCAAGATGGAATTTACCCCTCCTAAATAACGGGAGAGACGTCTGTAGGCCCCTCGAGATAGTTGGATGGAAAAGTGCATGGCCATGCCATTATGATTAAAGAGTTAATCATGATTAACCTACTACTTAATCGAGTGAAGTATCGAGCTATCACAAGGGTGGCACGAATCTCGCCTTGAGCTTGACTGATGTCGTGTGGTAAAGGGATTGGTGCGTTAGTATATAAAGGTTCAGTTGATATGATCTTTTGTATGCATTCGGGGTTCAGTATGTACTGCTAGGTACCGCTATTGATCTGCCATCCAAAAAAGGTTTCCGGGTAGCGGCCGTTTACATATGAACCTATCGGGTCACACGCTTAAGGGGATGGGATTTAAAGCTTGCAAGAATTGACTCTTGTGCAAGTGGGAGATTGATGGAAATATGCCCAAGAGAATTCTAAGGGAATCAGAAGTTCTGGCTTGAGGCTGGAAGTTCTGGGTTCTGGAGCAACCGAAAGTTCTGGGCCAGCCCCAGTTTAGGAACCAAAAGTTTCGGTTAGACCGAAAGTTCTGGGTCTGCCTGAAAGGTGAATTCTGGATGAACCAAAAGTTTCGGGTGGAACCGAAACTTCTGGGCCGAAATAAATTCGATACAGAATGTTATTTTCGGAATTTCTGGTTAGACCAGAAGTTCCCGATCCAGAAGTTCCGGTTGGACCGAAAGTTCTAGACAGAAATAAATTCGTACAGAAGGTTATTTTTGGAAATTCTAGGCCTAGACTAGAACTTTCGGGCTAGACGAAGAGATTAGATCTGTTGGGCTTTAATACTGATTAAAGGCCCATGAGAGGGTACTATATAAGGAGAGGAGGGGCTAGGACGAAAAAGTTGTTGCTGTCGCTTTCACCCCAACGCTAACCCTAGCCGCCACCTCTCCTGGCTACACCGGTTGTGGCCGTCTCTCCCCTAATCTCCCACGTGGTACTAGCATACCGACGTGAGGTGATCCCATCCCTATACGTGTGGATACCATGGAGGCACCGCTGCTATTGTGGTGTTGATCTTCTCGTGAAGATTGCAAGGATACATCGACTTTGCCATCGACGATTGGACGGAGCCAGGCGAAGTTGATCGAGGACGCGCTTCTCAACTCTTCTTCCGTTGCCCTAGCGCGTCTCATAGCTGGAGGTAGCGATCCATGATCCCATTACTCGCATGGTTCCTGGGTTGAACGAGGTAGAAAAAGTTTTGTTTTGTGCTAGCGTAGCCTACCCGTTCCCCAACAATACCCTTCCTGTCAACAATTGTAGCAAACCACATGCTTACCATTTTTGTCCTTCATGACTTCGGTCTTCTGTAATAGAGCTTGGCTTGCTAAAAGGGCTTGGCAAGAGACTCCCGAGATTGGTACGCCACTGGTATACTGTGGCTCAAACATAGGGCGGGGTTGGGTGTATGGCACTTGAGAAGTAGGCATGGGGCGAGGCCTCTGGCTACTTCCTTGTTGATAGCGGAATGCAATCAACTTTCTCTTCTTCTGATCTATCTTGTTCTGCTCAGAAACTTGGAGAATTGCCTTGTTCACCAACTTCTGAAAATCTGCGTAGTCGGCTACAATAAGATGAATAGATAGCTCATCCTTTAATCCTCCAATGAACTTCTCCTGCCTTTCTGCATCGGTGTGAACATCTTCAGGGCCATACCGTGCTAGGTGGTTGAACTCATGCAAGTATTTAGTGACTGTCCTGTTTCCTTGCTGGAGCTCGCGAAATTCCTTCATCTTTAATGCAACTATCCCAGTTGGTACGTGGGCAGCTCTAAAGGCAGCAGTGAACTCAACCCAAGTGATCACAGGATCAATCAGCTGGGCTTCACGAAAATTGTCCCACCATTCTATGGTAGGTCCATGTAGTTGATGGGTGGCGAAGGCCACGCGCTCTTGATCAGTGCAAGGGAGAAGATCTAGCTTCTTGCTAATAGCACGTAGCCAATCACCCGCCTCCATGGGGTTGGTGGTGCTAGAGAATGATGGGGGCCTGACTCATAGGAATTCTGACAGTTGAGACACCGAGGCTGGAGCTGGTGCAGGTGGGTTGTGAGGTATGTTGAGGACTTGAGCTTGCTGCTAGAGTTGTGCTTGTTGCTGTTGTAGCTATGCCTGCTGTTGCTGCATCTGAGCTTATTGTTGCTGCATCTGAGTGAGCAATGCGGTGATCAACTGGTTCTAGTTGGCCATAACTTCAGCGAGAGTTGGATGGTTAGAAGTTGGTGGCAAGTTTAACTGATGTTGACCGGTTGCACCCCAGTTGGGTACAACGCTTCTGGGGAGATTGGTGGCAGCGGAGTTGTTTTCACTAATTGAGTTGGTTCTGTTCCCATTGTTAGCTCCTGAGGCAGCGTGCTGATTGTTGCAAGGCATCTTAAACTGAAGGAAGAACGCCCCGATAGAATTATAAAAGACTTAGACAGAATTTTCAAAATACTAACTTCTTTATTGATATAATGTGGTGAAGTTTAATCTTGAACTTAAAGCTTTTATTACAACATTCTTATACCACAAGCTAGTATAAAGCATGCCCCACACAAAAATAAAGACTTAAAGTAAAACATGCAAATCGTTCTGAAGCTAGCGATATCTAGGAACTTCTACTCTTGACAACCTCCGGGAATGGCACTGTGGGCAGTCTCAACTTCTCGGGCCAAGTCATTGGGATTACTTGGCTCTGCTTTATCTTCCGCCATGGGTTCAACCTCTTGAGGATCCAACTCCTCGTGTGCTTCATTGACTTCAACCCACTCGATCCTGCAATGAACCTCAGCTTGTCTCGCCAAGGCGCTCTTCTTGGATGGACGCCGAGTGGATTTCCTAGTGGTCTTCTTGGTGCACGGGCCAAGGTGAGATGCCTTCTTCTTCAATTCTGCTTGCAGCTTCTCCACTTGATCCTACAGACGCTCCATTTGGAACTGAAGACGATCATTCTGCTCTTGTTTCTTAGTTGCGTCATGAACAGCATTAGTGTGGAGGCGGTCCATAGCTACCAGGAGTCGCATCACCCTAGTGTAAGAGGGGTCAGTCTCGTCTGTGGGTCTGACGTAAGTGCTGCTATCGGTGTTGTGCTCTCGGGACGGTAGGTGACGAAATGCAGTGTGACGAAGTCGGGCATCGAAATGACTGCAGAGTTCACCCACTAGCTGGAGGGCTACTTCTTGGCATGATGTCTCAAATCCATTACCCATGGCGGTGACGATGAAGAATGGGAGGTTCTCGTCCGAGCTGAACAGACTTAACAACACCTCGCAGGTGTTGTCTCCTTCCTCGAGGAACTTGCCTTGGTACCCTGACTCTTGAGTGAATCCAAGGAATGCTGTCAGTTTGCGGAGCTCTTCAACAAAGCCTTGGAACTCACGGCAATAGCTGTGCACAATTATCGGCATCTACAAAAAGTTTTAAAAGGTCATAAGTAAGTAGAGCAAAATGAGATGGAGTGCAAGGTACAAAGCAATAGAAGTTAGTTTTACAAATACTAGTTTTTACGTTTCTACAGATAAGTCCTTAAGGTAGTCATGTTAGCTTTCCTACAGTCAAGTCGGCTCTGATACCATTTTGTAACACTCGAAAGCTACTAATTTCGAGTTTTATTGCAATTCCCAAGGGAAACAACTTACAAAATGTTCATCACACGACCATCATCTTACGACATTCAATTTGTTGCTCAAGGCTACATATATTACCTCAAATATATATAAAAAGTAAAATGACGATGAACACCCTGGGCCCACAACTCGCTCCTTGACTGGGACAGTTACTCTAGACCTTCATCCTCGTAGAACTCAGCTTCTGAGAGGGGTTCAACAAGATTGAATACAAAAGTACTCAACAAGGCATAAAAATGCAAATAATGCATGATAATAACAAAGGAATGGTAAATGGTTCATTTGCATAAAAGCCAGTTTTAAGTTTAAAACAAATTTATCATTAAAGGGTGATTAAACAGCATTAATGAATAATTAACATGTGTTTCACTACCTCGAGTAGCGCATCAGCACTAACTCGCCCTCCTGCCCCAGCCCAAACCACACATGACACACACTGGCGCACTAGTGAGCTATCAAACAGTAATTTGCTCTAGGACAAGGCCAAACCTATAGATTCAATTAATTACAGAATGAGTAAAACATTATGCTAACTGCGGAGAACATCACGAGGCATGCCCATGACTAAGGGCATGGCTATTCGAATAGGTTATACTCTGATCAGAGATATACAAATTTGCCCACAAGACACAAATTCTCGCAAACCAAAGTGTGTCAAGATAACGCCACGATACCCCAAAGGAATACATGCCAAAGCCCTTAATATAGCCCGCCCAACATGAGGACAACCACACTAGGTTTCACTGACGCTCCAAATGAAGTCTGACCTGTAATGCCATAGGTAAGACTCCGTCAAGGAAACACAGCCCCTATTTGTGCCTCGTTAGTACGGATCACCAGAGGAAGCTCCTCAACGGTGATATTCTAACTCCTCTGCTCGGTGCATCATGTTAGAACGAACCATATGCCAGACTAGGTCTTACCCACTAGACTTGTGGTTTGTACGAGAAGGCTTTTGTGATAGATCCCGCAGATCGGTCCTTATAGTGGCCCGGGTGTGACCAAATAATGCCCTAGCTTGCACCAAGAACCCACCCATGTCATCATCTTAAACATTTCAAAACATTGTCACCTTTTGAATTCTAGGAGGAAGAATATCATGATTATATCCCAGCAAGATTAAAAGCCCTAGCATTAATTACTAAGCATGGCTAAGCAAAATGTGCTAATACATAGAGCACTAACTATTAAACTAGATTATACTAAGGTGATCGAGGTAGATGGCTCACAAAAAAACAATGGTTTTAAATGTATAAGGACATGGGCAAATAATTAATTAGTCATATTTTATCGTATTAAACATGCATATATGTGATTATAGCAAATTTAGCATTTTGAAAATATGGGTTCAATGTGATCGAGGTGGGGGTTGTGACTTGCCTTGATGTGTGGATACCAGTAGAGGCATCGCTTTATTGCTGCGCTTATTGGCAATGGCACCGCTGATTGGATCGGTGTTGTCATTAGCTTATGGGAGTTCGGGCGAAGGCTTCTGTCAGTGAGTCACCGAGCAGTCCACCCAAGGGGGTACCTGAGGTGATGGTTAGATGTGTGTAAGGAAAGCGCAACGCCTTCGAACCCGATGGTTAACTTTGAAACACAAGAGCCAAGGTTTAGGTTCAGGACTCCCGGAGGATAATAGCCATGCGTCTAGTGTTTTGGTGTATAATATAATGATGGATCTTACAATATAACGCAATTAAGCTAAGGAGGCTTAAGGCATCGAAAGCAGAAAAAATATGTTAGAGCTAGATGGCTAGATGATGTGAATAGCTGAGATGAGATGAATAGATGTCTCTAGGGGGGTTCTCGCCTCCTTTATATACTCAGGAGGTGAGACCAACAACCAAGGACTCTATCGCTAGTCAAACATGGATTGCCTACCAAACTCGGGTGCTAACTCCCTAATTACAAGGATTTCGGTACGAATAAATCTCTTGAAACCATATTAGGAGTTTAACTATCCGATAAGGACTGAACTTTTCTTATCGAAACTAGACCCCTGTTTATGGGTCATACCAGATAGTCAATGCCAGTCTTGGCCTACCCTTGATCCGATCTGATAAGCCTAACTATGGGGCATCCGGGGGTCACATCCCCGATAGAGGCAGATGCCACATGCGGCATATAGGAGCTCGAAGCGAAAGCTTTTGTTAGGGACCGGCAAGGCAAGGGGAAAGCGTCGAGCGGAGGCGACGCTAGTTGCCGGACAAATCTGGGGTGGTGGAGACCGAGAGACGGTAGGACTGTGATGATAGGAGGAAGCGGCGTGGCCACACCAGCCACACGGGAGGAAGCTGGGGCATAGGGCAGCCATGGCTGGTGGCCACGGCAGGAAGTTAGGCTGTGCCGTACGGCTGCTACGGGCGTTGGAAGCTCGAGGCACCGTAGCAACCATCCTCAACTAGGAGGTCGGTGAGGGCACGGAGCGGCCACGCTAGCCACGTAGGAGGAAGCGCCACACGAGGAAGCTGGGGCACGGGGCGGCGTCAACTGCCGCTCGTCGTGGGGCGGCCACGCCGGCTGTGCGGGAGGAAGCTATGCGTGTGGCGTGGGATTGCTACGGTGAGCTACGCCCTGTTGGTCACCGGTGAGAGTGAGACGGGTCATGGGGGAGCGGAGCAGGTCATTTGCTTCAGTTTAGTCTCACCTCGTCTGGTTAGGTGGGGAGGAGCAGGGAGGTGTGTTATATAATGGGGCGGTAAGAGGGCAATTTAAACTATCTGCCACTCTAAAGAACGGCACCTACTTAAATGTCACTTTCTTCATTGCAATTAAGTTTTTGTCGCTCTTAACAAGAGCAAACTATATTTTTGCTATTTTATAGCCCACGAGTGCCATCTCACCTGCCAAGTGAGCGTCTCACGTGGCAAAACCTTGTGAAATTACCTTTGTGCCCACCCTGATCACCACTTCACCAATGCACCATCTTCTCCCTATCGGCATGCCGCCGCCCCCTCCTAGGCACCACCGCCTGCCTCCTACCGGAGCGCGCTGCCCCTCCCTACGCCTGCGACCGCCCACTCTGTTGGATCAGGGTAGGCGACCAGAGGGGGGGTGAATGGTCGAAAATAAATTTTTCACAACGTAAAAACAAAACTTCAGATGAACTCGTGTTCGACTCACAAGTGACCCTAAAAAGTCATGCACAACAATGGTGCCAAGATTGTCACACCAGATGAGTCGAGACGCAAAAACTTCCTCAAACCAAAACACACATGAGAGACGAAAGCTCGCTAACAAATATCTTCCACAAATACATTGAGCAACTAGAGATCACAGTGCTATTTCAACAAACATACAAGACAAGTGAATAAACTGTCATTCATCACAACATGAACATATGGGCATCATATATCATCAAGCAAAAATGAAATGAACAATTTCTTGTAGGCATTCAATCAAATATGTATTGAGCAGTTCAGAAACCTAGAGAGTCATTTCATCAAACAGTTTGTAGGCGACTTCAAAATCAGCACAGAAATTTCAACAAACACTTGGCGTGCATGAGAGGTTACTGCAGCTTGAGGTGGAGAAATGATGCAGGAAGAGTTCGCCGGAGCTGTGCCGTCGTCGTAGCCGTCGTTGTTGCAGTGGACGCCGTTGCCGTCAGCGTCGCGTAAAGTAGAC